>CAEGAE010014481.1:0-56902 GCA_903067095.1 Girardinus metallicus | reverse complement strand
TATATATATATATATATATATTTCCACTGAGTCATGTCTTTTGAAGGTGTTAATGTTTAGGATGAGGAAGCACTGATTTATAAATGTGTGTGAGGTTCACTTTTCAGATCCACTTTGAGACAAATTAAGCACAAATTGAAGCGAAACTGGAAAATATTGTGTTGTAGAAAGTATTACAACCAGACTCTTTAGTTGCCCAACTATATAAAAGTCTGACTTTATGTTATTGCTCATGAACTTCTGCAGTCGATGTTTTCTAGTATAATTTCAAATAAAAAAAATAAAATAATAATAAAAGAACTCTTTGAAGGTGTTCTTCCCCTAATTGCTTTATGTTTTGGTAAAATCTCATGTGAGTGTGACATGAAGTTCCTTATCATGTTGACCTTGGTTTTGTAAATCTTTCAGCTTTATAAAAGTTGCATGCCTTCATGCCGTTAACTTGTTAGCCATGAATATCATGTGAGGCTAAGTCACGGGGTTACCCACTGGAGCATATCATAATCAGACCCGATTTTCCCCAGTCACAGGGTGACGCTTTTTGCTGTAGCTATAAGTATGCCGTATGAATATGACATATTTTAGTCAGAACTTTGCACCTGATTATGAGCTACTTGACTCGTGTCCCATTTTGAGAATGTGTCTGTTTAAAGGGCCCTGGAAAGGAACTCATCCTTTGAGCTGTTCTACGTTTTTCTCATTCAGTTCATGACCTTGTCTTCAGCCTCTATTGCTTACTGTTAGCAAAAAGAGACAAAATCTTCAAAAATCTTTACAAGCCAAAATCTTACAAGTGTGGCGTCCAGCCTGGTTTTAGACGCTTTTAAACTGATTCCCTTTAAAAAAATAAAAATCTTCTGCTGTGGTAGTGATGCAGCATGCGAAGCCTTTACGTCAGGAAGGCAAGAAAAAAAAGCAGAATGATTGATATAGAAGCAAATTTTTTAAACAAGTTTTTCAGTCATTTTTTATTTATTTTTAAGGGGGGAAAAGTGAGGGGAAAAATATCTTTAAAAATCAGATATTGGATTTGGCATAAAAAAAAAAAAACAACTTTTTTTTTTTTTTTTTTTTTTTTATTATGTCGCCCAGCCCAACTAGCAAGTCTTTTAACTTCAGATAGAGTGGTACTGTCTATTAAACAATAATAAATCTGTGGTTTATTAAGAATGTAACGTAAATTAAAAAAAAAAAAAAATCAGTTATTAAAATCTTTGATTTATCATTTCAAGTTGTTCTAATCTGGATACTTAAAATAAAGAATAACAATAACGGATATTGTTATATTTGCAATAAATGACTGCAGGTTTTACACTTTTAGTTGGAAACTGACCCACTGTGGCTGTAAAGTCTTTCTGTGCAATATTCTAGTTATTTGATTAGTATTTTTGTATTAAATTAATTCATTATTGATACAAGAAAAAAAATGATAAAAATTTTTCTAATGAAAACTATCTCTGTTTCCCGTAGAGTTCAAAGTTTTATTTGACTAGTTATCAAAATGTAAAAAGCAGATCGTTTTACCAGACATTTTGCTGTTTGTTGTTATTCAAACGCACTAACGCGGGTCGAAAAAATGTTTTTAATCGGGCTCACACACAGGTATGCAGAGTCTCTTTGGTCCGTCGTCAAATGCACCGCCACCAAAGTGTCACCGGAGCAACAACACGTCTCCGTGGTAACAGTCACGGGCGGAGTTGTGGTGTTTTGAGCTGATACTCAGTCTGCTGCAGTGTGTGGGGGAGGCAGCTGTCTGTTGTTTGAATGTCCCTGGACTGAGGACATCAAACAGGGACGACCAGAGCAGTTTATGAATGGCGGTGGAGGGCTGTCAGAGTCCCACTTGTTGGCCATCATGGGAGCTGACTGTGGAGGTGATAATGTGTGTGGGTGTGTGTGAGGCATGTTATGATGCACGGCAGAGTAGAGGAGCAGGGAACACGGTGACAGATGGGAAAGTGGGTACCCTGCGCATGATCGGAGCCTTAAATGAAGATCAAACCAAACACTGCCAACCTGACTTAACAAGCAAAGAGAGCGTATTTTCGCCTCAGATTTTACTTTGATTTTGAAAGAACTGCGCTGTTGCGGCTGGCGATATTCCCCCATCTCTTTTCTTTTGCTGCTTTGAACAGAGTTCCTGAAATTCTGCCAGCGGAGCAAATCATTAAAAATGTAAATGGGATGTTCAGTTTAGCTTTGTGCTTGAAGTGTTTTTATATTTGGTATTAACCCAGTGCAGCACAAAATGTAACCGGCGCTTCAACCACTTAACTTCGCTTTTTCAAAAACAAATACACAGAAAGTTTGGTATTTTTAACTATTGGATCTAAAGCTTAGATAAATGACCTTGAACATATGTGCATCGCTTAGCTAGCGACGTATGCCAGGATTTTCAAACTTCATTTACACAGTTTCTACTCTGAACTTTTTTTTTTTTTTTGAGAAACCAACACTGCTCCTTACCCACCTGGTATTTAGCACTATATGGCCAGCTAGCCACGAGAAATATACATAAACATGTAAACTGAAGGACTGCTAAGGTGGCACTGTTTTAACTATAGTTTGCATTCAGCTTCTATGCACCACAAATCTGGAACAAACTTCCAGAAAACTGTAAAACAGCTGAAACACTGAGTGCCTTTAAATCTCAACTAAAAACCCACCTGTTTGGAGTTACATTTGAAACGTAATCTATTACAAATTTAACAGTGGCACAATCAAAAACAATGCTTTTGATTGTTTCAATGTTGCATGACTCTGTGCTTTTGTGTTTGTTATGATGTAAAGCACCTTGAAATGCCCTGCTGCTGAAATGTGCTATACAAATAAAATTTGATTTGATTTGATATAGTACATCAAGTGGCCTAACTGCAAAGCAGCACACTGCAGGCTAGGTAGCCAAACAGACACTTTGAGATATTAACAAGCAATTTTCAGCTTTACATCCTGTTTTACCCAGATATATTAAGCAGAAATAAAAGCAATGCTATCCATTTTTGTTTTGCTTATTATAAATCCCGCTATATGGTGAGACTTTCAAATTGGCAAACTCTAAATCATCTGTTACCAGTGCGTAATGCGGCCATAGAATCTATTCCTCACAGTAAGATTTAACACAAAATGTGTGACACGAGCGACTGTAAAATAATCTGCTGGCCAGCTTGTAAGTTGCCAGCTGTAGTTTAAAAACAGCGTTGCTTTGTACGAGCGGAGCGTCTTCCCTTTCCAAAACACAACTGTGTACTTTTGGGAGTTGAAATGTTACTAAGCAGCCAAGCTGCTTTTTTCCTGTAAGTATAATAAAATATAGTAGCCATATTTCAGCCAGTTGATAGGCAGTGTACAGCAACAAGTGGGGAAAGGGCAGCACTGTGTTACTGCTCTGGCTCCATACGGCCAGAAAAAACATCTGTTCATCATTTTAAACGTCACACTTGTACACATTCATAAATAGTTGTGATGTCACAAATTCCTGTGACTGGTGGCAACGACTTTTTTCGTCTTTTAGTTTCAAAGGTTCTCACTTTGACCATCATAATTTATTATCTGACGCCAAACTCCAAATACAATCTTATTTTGTCTAATTATCCAAGGAACCTCACTTAAAATTAATACATGCATATTTTTTAGTTTAAAACTATGATATCAGGTTTCACTTACAGTAACATGAGTTAACATTTAAAATTTAGCAGGGATTAGCATTTTAGATATTAGGAGACATTGTCATTTGTAGCAACGCAGACAATAATTGGGCAATACGGAACATTTTCTCAGGAGCTTGTGAAACCAGGAGTGCACTCACACACCGTCAATTTGTAAGCAAGTCAGAATTCAGACACTCTTTCAGTTGCTTGGTCGTACCGTGAATACGTACCCACTTGGACCTGCTGCTATTAGTCAGGCATCCACATAATTTCAGCTATTAGTCATGAACAGCAACAGTCAGTTTGGTGTGAATCTGGAGTCACTGAACATTTAGGAATTTAGCGGGCCGGTGTCAATAACACCCTAAACGTCTCTGATTGATATGGATCAGAGCCAGTTATTACCAACTTTTGTGGTGAACCTAAATGCATCCTTTACCCAAAAGACACAAACAAGATTACATTGGACAGCCGTTGGACAGGCTTAGCTTGCCATAGACCTGTTTGCACCTGACAACAAAGCCATAAATCTGAATCTCATTTAGCGTGTGATGATTAGAGTTTGAGCTGTGAAGGCACATCCAGCTCATGAGATTGAAAAACAAAAATAAAATATAATGTGAAGAATGGAATTAGCATAAAATATTCTCACCCAGGTTTAAAAAAAAAAAACAACACACTTTTAAATTTTCCTTTTTGTGTTTTCAGAAACGAACAAAACAAAGTTTTGTTCGTCTTAAACTGTGTTTTAAAGAATGTCTGTGGAAATGTCTAGCTCAGGTTTTATCAGCCTACGTTATCTAGAGATTGAACCAGAAATGATGACATACATCCCAGAGACATTCAAAAACTGTGACATACTGATTCTTTTTTTGAAAGTTTGCGTTGAGTGCGCACGAATCAAGCAAGCAAGTTGTGGCGTTTATGTTGAGGTGTACCTCGGTGTAGTATTTTCTGAAGCTGCGTTTCCATTGACCATGTAGTTGCTCGATTTGACATTTCAAAAATAGATTCACTTAACACAGCAATGTTGGAAAAAAAACTCCCGTTTTTTGATAAAAAGTGTTGGCGCTAGCATGAATAAGTTGGTTTATTTAGCAAAACTGCAATGGAAACACTTTTTCAATAACCGGATGTTGCCACTGGGCAAACCACAAAAAAGGTGACGAGAGGAAGTAGTCAGAGGACTACGGCATTGCATGTTTTTCAGTGATTTGAAGAAGCGTATTCACATGTGATTTTAATTGCGTTTCCTGTTTTGTTCTTAGACATTAGCAGCATAAGCAATGTTTATTTTTCTACCTCTCTGAGATCTACCTTTAGATTACATAAAAATGGACACATTATTTGGTGTCGTTGATCACAAAGGATCTTTGACATCTTCGTAAAGAAGCGCTGAAATGGCGCATTTCAATTTGATAATGTGCTGTCGTTGGGTTGCCCACCACCCCTGTGCTATGCGGAGCAATGATAATGGCTTCTTTAGGCTGATTTTTGAGAAGTTGGTACTCCAAAGACGACATGGAGGCAACGATTAAATCAAACAGCTAAAAGGAGAAAAAGAAGGAGTTGTTCCACAGATAATACTGCATTATCTCTCTTGATTAATTACCATGTAACATTTGCTCAGTAAAGATTAAACACAGCAAAGAGCAGGACGCTTATTATCAAATGTAGATTGATTAAAATGCACTTAAGTGTTGTAAGTGGAAGTAATTGTTAGATTACACAACACTTAGAGACTGGCATACAACGTGTTTGTATGAAAAACTAGTCTTGATTTCAAAGAGATTCCAAGATTCAGAGTTGAACAAGAAGGGATACACAAGTTCCTCAGCATCTGTCCGGATATGCCCCTCCCATTCGGATTTAAACACTTTTACCAGAAAACAATTACTGCTTTGCACAAAACGCCTAAGATTAACCGTTCTGACTTTCTAAAAAAAAAACAATGTATTAAATTAACACTGCGGTGCGGAATGCAGATTTTATTTTTCTGACCAGAAAGAAGTTACGCTTTCGCTAACATTCAGTGAAGTTAAATTAAAAGTAAGGATTTCAGTACGACACAATGTGTGGTGTGAAAAGTGACCCAATGCAGTGGATGTGAGATCATGTGAGCTGGTGGGATCTGGACTTGTCATTATGTGTGTGCCTGTCTCATTGCGTCCCCTTGATACTGCGGCGGCTCTCCTTTATTTATATTTTGACAAGGCCTCCTGTCTCTGCCGCTCTCACTCTCATCGCACGAGCAGCTGCTGCCATGGCGACAGCAGGTATCCCCCAACCCAGGACAACGCTTTGCAGCATCCAGTAATGTAGAAGCTACACAAACACATTCACGCACACACAGGGAGTGTAAACCCTATCAGCCAATTAACTAGTAATATATTTTCTCAGTATTTTTTGTATTTAGTGCCATGAAAAAAAAAATCTTAAAATTTTTTTGTGAAACTTTTGGTTTTGCTGGTGAACGGAAAAAAGTGAAAATTTTCTCTTCTGGGTCTTTGTTTCCCTCAAACATGAGAAGAATAGGGTTAAGAAAACATTGGACAATTATTCAAACTTTCTTAAAATAGAAAATATTCAAACTGATATTACATAATATCAGTTTTGGGACAGCTTCCCCAGTTTACTTGCACATGTAAACAAATCATTTCGTACCTACAGCTCTGGAAAAAATAAAGAGCCCACTGCACTGGACCCCATTGGAAACCTCCTGGTTATTCCACCAAATATTGATTTCTGAACTCTTTAAAGTTAAAACATTAGTATTGTTGTTTCAAAATGAACATTAACTTGTTTTCTTTGCATTATTTGAAGTCTGAAAGCGCTGCATCTGTTTCATTATTTTGACCATTTCTCATTTTCTGCAAATAAATACCAAATGTTTGCTTGGACTTTCAGAGAGATGTTATCAGTAGTTCATAGAATAAAAGAACAATGTTCATTTTATTCAAACATAAACCTGTGAAGAGTAAAATCAGAGAAACTGATCATCTTAAGTGGTCGTTAAATTTTTTCTAGAACCATTAGGAATTAATTTATTAAACTGGTAGACTTGTATTTTGATAAATCGTTGAAATAAGAAGCAATATTATTGACCATATCATGTGGTAGGCTGTTTCTGTCACAGTCCCATGATGAGATTGGCCTCCTTTTTTGTAAATTGTCTTGACTGTGTGATGTATCTCAAAGCTCCTCAATCCACTGCAGCATTAACTTAAATCACTCATGATAGACTGGGCTGTTTTGACTTTTATATTTAGAAATCAGTTCATTTGTAAATTAATAAAACTCTTACACAGAAATGTAGTCAAAAACAAGGAACAGTAGAAAAGAAAAGTCGCATGCATGCACACAGTTTCACATGCAAGTCCACACATGCATGGACGCACAGTCGCAGCAGTCGGCCTCCTTTAAGTGGAATTTGTATGTGACCCTCCAGTGGTCACAAGATCAGAAGCCCGCATGCTTTTTCTTCACCTCCTAAAGCCTTGTGATCTGTCTGCAGATCAGGGCGGGATCCACTTTCCAAATGCACAAAAAGACAGTCATACACTCAGAGCCATACTTAACTTTCACTAACCAAGTGAAGAATGTGAAGGTGTCAGAAGTTTTTTTTTTTACACCCCTGCTGAACAGCAAGGCAAAAGTAGAAGTGAAAATCTCGACATTATACCTCAGTAAATCCTCCACCCTTGTGCCCATTCATTACATCTACAAGGTTCAGAGTGTGTTTATGGGCAGATCTAACCATTCAGGAGTATCACATGGCGCAGTAGTAGATCAGCCGGTTTGATTCCTATCTAGGGCCATTTGCTACACATCTTCCTGCTTCTTTCTCTCTGTCCTTCTTCCTGTCAAGCTACTGTTGAATACAGGCCACTAGAAAACCTTCAGCTTTCAAAAAGGAAAGCTCTGAACATTCATTCAGGTCAGCATTTGTAAGGTGAGACATTGGGCAACAAGGCCTGGATCGTAGTCTCCGCACTAATTCATGCCAAAGGTGTTCTGTCGGGTTGAGGACAGGACTCGGTACAGGCCAGTCAAGTTCCTCCAGACTGATGAACACTCAAGTTGGAACAGGAAGGGACCAACCCAAAACTGTTTCTACAAAGTTAGGGTCATGGAATTGTCCAATTTCTATCCTTGTATACCTGAATCATGAGGGGTTTGTTTCAATGGACTTAAGGGACGAGCCCAACTCCTGAAAAACAACTAGCCTGGTAAAAACCAGCCACTTTCCTTTGTACAGAGGGTCTGGAGCATCGACTATTGAGAAACAACTTCTTGCAGGAAGCGTGGACTCTGTTGAAGTTTTAAATGATTAGATTTAATTTTACCCAGTCGCTATTGTTTGGCCGTGATGCAGCAGTTTGATGAAGCTTACCGGAAATTGTGTGCGCTGTAAGCAACTCCATGGGGAGTATGGCCACTACTCTTTGACAGGAATAAAATGTTTTACCCATCCCTATTGTTCCAATTTTAATCACCCATTATTTGAAAAGCATGGCCGATGCAGACTAAATGGCTTTGTTCACTTCATCCATTGCCATTGCCAAACCGTAACCCTATATAGGCAGACTACAATTCTAAAACAGCGTGTAAAATAAATGTCATTCACAACTTTGTCTGTTCGGTTCAAATTCAACTGTTTAAAACAAGCTCAATGGGAAAAATCCCAGACAGAGCTCTGAAGGGACATAGAAATCAAGTGGCACTGCATAGGAAGGCATTTGCCAGGCCAGGCTAGACAGCTGCTAAGCTCAGACTCATCCATTGGATTGCCAGACAGAAGCATGATCCAGGGAACGCATGTCTGTGCTCTGCATTCCAGTGGCAACTCAATGATGTGTGCCATTGCTCTTGGTGATGTAAGACTTGGATGCAAGTGCCCAGTCATGGAAGACCATTTCATTAAGATCTCAAGTCACTGTTCTTGACTTAATCTGAAGCCTGCTTTAAGTCTGGTGTGCGCAGACAGCTTTTGATCTCTTTGCACTTTGTTCCTCCACATCTGCTGATCCTGTCTGTGAATGTACTTTGCCTAACATACCAGTTCTTGACTTATTGTACAAGTTTAATGAGCTTCTGACATCAGCTCAGTCCTTCATAAATTTCAGTTGAAGCAGACCTAATCACTAAATGCTTCACTTTACACCCCTATGGCCATGGAAGTCAACCGAACACATGAATTCAATGGTTCAAGACTTCTGGCAATATAGCCTATGGTCTAGTTTCTACAAACTATCCATCCATCCATTTTCATTACACCCTTGTCCCTTAGTCGGGTCGGGAGGGGTGCTTTCTACAAACTAGACCATGCATAAATCAATTGTTATCTGATAAGAATATTTGTGGGTCTTATGGATGTGTTAATGGAGCAGTTAGAAAAAGTAAGAATTAGGAAACTGAAGGGATGTAGAGAGCAGGGAGTCCCTGGTGGTAAGCTTATCTGCTGGAGGAATTACTCAAGGGACTAGCCGAAAAACTAAAGTGTGTCACTACACTAGTTGCCCTCCAGGTCTGACTGTCCTCGATAAGAGAACCGACTAACGTCTTTAGCATCCTTCTTGGAAACCACAAAACATATTTGAGCGTGTTCAATTTTGTTTAAGTTGAAAACAATCCACAGTCATCATTTGTCAACTGTTGTTGATCATGTAAAATGTGACTTGAACTGAACCGATTTTTGACGCTTTTTTTGAACAACTTTTTAACTTTTATTCAGAATACAATACAGTAGCCATTGCCACTGTGTGAACTAAAACAGTAATGAGATAATGTGATATCAAAAATAGTCTTTGTGTCTAATTAATGATTTTGTCCACTGTTTTCATATCGGTCTTGTGACCAAAACCTGAATCAGTTCAGTTAGATGAGGGAATTGTGGTGAAGCAGAAAATGAAAAGGGGCACCAAGTGGATTAGTTTATCCACTCATGTGATCCCAATCAACCGCATTGTAAGGCTTTTCATGTAAAAGACAACTTTAAAATCTCCAAGTTTTAAACAACACTGTTTTCCATTTTGCATATGTATGAGTGAAACAAAACTGCATTTTCTTGGTAAATGTTTTTGTTATGGGTTAAGAAGACAAGACAAAAGGAGAAGGGAATGGACAAATAAAGTTTTGATAGTGCCACATTTGTTGTGATTCCTGCAGAGACGATCCTTTCTCACTTTGGGGGCATGTTTAAGGCACACAACAAATTTAGCTTTATAGGGTTATTGTCCATGTCTGACCTTTCCAGCGACGCGTGCGAGTGAATGATGATCACATCAAACAAAAGAGAAGACAATTAGCTGAACTACGTATCACTTGTGTCAAAAATACAGCTCTCCGTACAAAATCAGCCTTCCAAACCAACTGTTTTATTGCAACTTTTGCTCTCTGAATAGAGGTTGCAAACATGAGCATTCCTACGGTAACTCCACCAAGAAAAATATGGATAAAGTCCATGTTTGTTTACAGCTGCATGTAGTCTATCTTGTTGTCCAGCGGATGAACATTAGCAGGAAAAAGATGTGGTTTAATTGCTTTATACAGGTCAGCTTTAGGTCAGTCTTGGCTTATTGCATCTGCAGTCCAGCCTCTGTCTTCAATCAAAACCGCTGTGTGCATCTTTACTGTTTGAACTGCTGCCCCTCCTCCATAGCAAGCCCCTGTTACATCCCATACTCTTAAGATCTAACAAAAACACGTAGTATTCTTGGAGTCAGAGAGGCTATTCTAACTAGCATGTCACCATTTTGAAAATCCTAAAGCCTCTAAGTTCTTCCTTGATTCCATCCATCCATCCATCCATTTTCTGTTCACCCTTGTCCCTTAATGGGGTCGGGAGGGTTGCTGGTGCCTATCTCCAGCTACATTCGGGGTGAGAGGCGGGGTCACCCTGGACAGGTCACCAGTCTGTCGCAGCTTCCTTGATTCCATATAGGGAAAAAAAGTGAAGTTACTGTTAAAAAATATATTGTTTTCCAATCATTTCTTTCCGAGACATTGCTCAAGTGTTTTTAGAGTAGTAATTTTTACTTAAAAGCATTAGCTTCTGATACCTAAAGTAGATAGCCTTTGCATTAGCATGAATGAGCAGTTCCTGCTTTTATGAAGTCCAACCCACTTTACTTCTTTGTCAAATCTTAAGTTTCTTATCAACATAATTGTGTTTTGTGAGTTAATTATAATAATTATCTTTATACTTTGGATATATTTGTCCAGATATATACAAAATAGCTCAAAAAAATATATCCTAGCTAGCTAGCAAGCAAATACGCTAGTGTATAAGTGGTACAGTTAGCAATGTTTGAGGTCGAAATCTTCAAATCGTCTTTGTAAATTGACTATTTTCTTGAGTTTTCTCCAATCCCTCTCACATCATGCGACGTCCTGAATAGCGTGGGGGGAGGAGAGAAATATATTAGTGCTTATGACTTTGTGTTTTCTGAGCTGAGTCTCTGTGAAGCAGTGGACGCTGCGAGCGTGCGATTTGGCTGCATGTATCTGTGTGACGAAGCGCACTCATTCTTCTCAAGAATGCTTGTGGGCAGAGGCGAGGCCAGTAACAAGGGGCGATGGGAGAAAACGAAGTGGGGGAGGGAGGGAAGGACGGAGCCATGATGCAGGCGTGCCAAAAATAGCACCACCTCCATATCCCTTCTGCCTACACAATCCCTGCATTCTTTCCGCAATCTCTTCATCCTCTCCGTCCCTAATGAAGAAGACATTATGTAGATGTGGGGGATTCAGGTGTCAGTGTCATCCTCCAAACAGTGAGAGCGGGGCGAGGTGGGGAGTTCCAGCGACAGCGATGAAGATACGGAGGAAAACGTACTCACTTCCAGTCCCCAGTGTCAGATTCTATGTAAATTATTGGAAATATATTCCGTCTTTCTTCAGTCAAACTGGAATACACGAGAAAGCATTTTGCAAACATGTAATTGTGAACTGTTTGATTATTGCTTTATCGGTTACTAGTAGATTTCAGTCAAAAATGTCTCTTTCAGTGTTATGAAGCATATAGTCAATTGAGTTACATGCATTCCCAGAAGTTACATTTTTAAGGTAAATGGTCAGAATTATTGTCATGTAACGTTTAGGAATGAAAACGGCCATATTATTTATGATCAAAAAATAACGACCCGTTTCTAGTGCCTACAGTCGAAACCAGATATTTACATACACGGAATAAAAAAAAAGACTCATACACATTTTTTTCTTTCCCTCTGAAGTTAAATCAGACCAAACTTCTTCTGTTTGTGGCCAATTAGAATTACCGAAATTATTTATATTTGGTAATTATTTATATTAAATACCATAAAACATTGCAAGAACATTTTTAGAGATTTTCGTCTCCTTATTTGTTGTATGTAAACTTCTGGTTTCAACTGTATTGTGTCCCTTGACTCAGCTCAACTCTATACACTAAATTAACAAGAGTAATACGTTTTTTTTATTTTGCTGCTTAGTTATTAGTATTGTTAAATGCTTTATTGCTAACAGCAACCTTGAAATAAATTCTTCACACAGTTATCATTTATCATATAAAATTCAGAGCACACAGTGCAACTCAAGTTATCCATGTGAACGTAGTGCAGCTTCATTTCATTTTTACTCTTATTCAGAAGTTTCTTTCTGAATGACTCCTTTAAACTATTAAAATTCACTATTATGTTCAGGTTTTCTTTGCAGGGGAACTCATATTTTTGATTTATATTGCTCTGAGCTGACCTACAGCTACTTCAAGAATAACACTTTACCCAAACACAACAGATTAAACAATTTTTGGTTTAGTCCGAATTTTGAAAACAGCTCTTTTTCTTCGGTTTTCCATTGCGATGCTCGCAATAGCGACGTCAACATCTGTATTGGCCAATGTTAGTCGTTTTTTTCAACATATCGGTGTCAGCCCGTTAACTAAAACTTGGCATATTCACAACCAATGTTTATTCCAGTCTTGTTTCCATTTGTGTATGTGTTTCAAGAGAGGGTGGCGTTTGGGCATTATGTTTTTGTTCGTCAACAAAAACATCGGCACCAACATCTGCTGATATTAGCAATTTTTTTTGCATATCGGTTTTGAACCAATACATTAATTTACTAACAACCAACAGCATTTATTTTCATCTTGTTGCCATTTTTTGTTTGTTTTTTTCAAAGTGTCAAAAGCGTGGTGAAATATATATATATAAATATATATGCACAATATCTGTAAATATCGGTTATCGGCCACGACAGCAGTATTGATATTGGATATCGATATTGTCCTAAATGTTCATATTGGTGCGTCCTGAGTCATGTGACAGTGTTAGTGATGAAACACAGGATTGTGGGGGTGCAAAGTTGACAATGTGGTTGCTTTTACATGATGTCAAAAATGTAGAGAAATATATACATATGATATATAATGTATAATTTCAGTAAATATTGGTTATTGGCCATAACAGCAGTATTAATATCGGATATTGATCAGCTCAAATTTTCACATCGCTGCATCCTTAGTGTTTCACCTTAGAAATATTGGCACACTTCACGTTGGAGTTCGTCCTCAAACACGGAGTAGATGCAAAACATCATAATGCGCTACACTGATGTCACCACATCTGGAAGTCACTTTGATGTTTTTCTCTAGAAATGAGAAAAACATTTCTAGAGAATATGTTTCTCTAGATCTGGATCCTGTGTGTCTCTCTGTCTCTGCCCGAGTCCCGTCTAATAACAGAATAAAAGCCACTCTTGCCTCAGAATGAATTAATAATGAACTGTTTGTCTGCGTACGCGTTCAGAGCTCCAAACCGTATGTTCAGCTTGGTTTTGATGGAGCTTATGAGATGATGAGCTCTCGGTGTCTGTGCTGAAATGAGTGTTTTGTGTTTTTTTTTTCTCCTTTTGTTTCGCTGTCATTCAAACACCGACACACCAGCTGAATAAACTGAGCCACTCGCCAACCTCAAGGTTCACTTCTGAACCCTGTGTCTCTGCTTCACACTCCCCGGTCGCATTCACGAGTCCATCGCTCATCTCAGGAAAGTCCACAAACATTCTCTTTCACCCGGATGCATCGAGCCCTGGGGAGGTTAGCTCTGAGGATTTGACGGCTGGACGGGGTTTGTCTGATCTGCTTTTATCAACACGAGTGTGAGTCTGGCTGCTAAAAATAAATAAATAAAATGAAACAAAAAATAAAGCTGGGTTGTGGGATCCTGTCTGTTTGTATGTGTGGTCTCATATTGACAAGGGCGTTTCTGCGACGCTGTGCTGTGGAAGTGGGCAGAGAGGGGGGGATTAGATGGTATCTTAGTAACCTGCTCGTGGTATTGACTCCATTTTGTAGCCTGTTGTATCGTCTGTCCTTTTGGGAAATAGAAAAAAAAAAGAGAGAGAGAGAGGCGAGAAAAAAGATGCAGGAGAAATTATAGAAGAAACATTTTCGTTTTATTTGCTTTTCAGGAGCAAAGAGGGGGAAAAAATCATCAGAAAATAAGTCTTTAATTGCTTCTTCTTTTTTTTTTCTCCAATGCACTTAGCCTCATACTGCAGCCAAATTGATGCAGCAGACACAGAGTGGGATGCTATTTATCATTGGTAATGCACGCGCAGCGTTACAGACAACGGCAAGAGTGCTTTGTTTATCCAGCTTTATGTTTTATACTCGCATTTAAAATGTGTGCAAATCGTCGAACTTGCTGAAAATAAAAATTTTCAGCAAGTTTACAACAGATGCGTTGTAAAACTCTGTTGTAAAACTGGTCACAGGAGAACTGAGTCCAATTTTACTACAAATTAATAAAAGACAAATAGTTTTCCATTATACAATCCAGTTATGTCCAAAATGTATTACTGTTCTCGTTAAACGGTTCATTGCAATACAGTTTGATTCGGGTTTTAATTCTAAGTAGCTCCATTCAGTCCAGTTACAATACAATACCTTCATAGTAAGTTGGTCCCGAAGTGCCACTTGTTCAAATAATGTCCATCTATGGGAGGCAACAGATTTAGTCTATCTTGGTTTGCGTTGTTAAACATAACCTGTGACGTACTCTTGAGCAAGCATGAGGTGACAGTGGAGAGGAACGACTCCCTTTCATTCGTTTTCCCTCTGAGTAAAATACGACGAGAACTTCACTTCTTACAGATAGATTTATTTAAGATAGATAGTTTGTAGATTTTATCAAACCAGCTCTCGAAAATGAAGAGTAAAGAAATGAAAAAAAAACATTTTTTTTATTTTTTTATTTCCAAGACTTTGAAAAACAGAATCAAACTTTCTCAAAAAGAGAATGAATATTTAGTTTTAAATTGTTTGATGATGGAGAGGAAAGCAGCAGATCGTTTGGAACCTAATGATAAATCAAGAATGAACTAAAAAAAATGTCATTTTTTTTTCCCCAATTAATTTTATTTTGCCGCAGAAATCGGATGTAGACATTGTGTAAAAATATATTTTAAAAAAATCTAGTACTATTTTTTCTGTATGTTTTATAATTAAAAACAGTGCATAAAGTACGAGTCCTTATTATTTTAGGTCCAAGTTTTTAAGTGTTTTTAATTCTGACACCTGACTTCCTGATCGTAGCTCATTTCTTTCTCTCTGTACGTCTCCTGGTTTTTATCTCTACATTTCCCTGATAGCTTTTCTCTTCTCTTCCCCTTCAGCTCTTCTCCATCGTGATCTTCGGCTGCATCGCCAATGAGGGCTACATCAACCGGCCCAACGAAGTGGAGGAGTACTGCATCTTCAACCGCAACCAGAACGCCTGCAACTACGGCGTGTTCATGGGCTCCATGGCCTTTCTCTGCTGCGTCGCCTTCCTGGCTCTGGACGTCTACTTTCCTCAGATCAGCAGCGTTAAAGACCGGAAGAAGGCTGTGCTGGCTGACATCGGGATTTCAGGTAAAGCCACACTCCTTCTTCTTCTTCTTAACAAAAATTTTTTGCCTATTTGGCGTAGTTTTTACCAATTCCGTTTTTATCAACGGTGTGCATTATAGTCGAGCCACTGGTTTTAAAATCCCGGATTTTAAATTAGTTAATCGCCGAAGCAAAAATGGCTATTTAATTAACTCGAAGGGACAAAATGCAGGCTGGATATCAACTTGATGTAAGTGTAACATCAAGGCCAGGGTGAGGTTGGAGTTTTGCTTCCACAGAGCCACCGGGGATTTGAAGGGTTTTTTACAACTGTGGAGTTTAAAGAGTGTTTTGTGCACCGTTTTAAATCAGGACGAACTAATTTATTGACGTAAATATTTATTTTCTTTTAGTTTTCTGTTCCTGATGGTATTTATTGTGAAAAATTGCCTAAATAAATGTTTTGTTAAAAATCAAAAATCTTCTTCCCAACAGCAGCGCTTTGGTAGAGGAGTTATAGCCTCCATTTTGTCATGTTGCAGTCCCAGATTTATCGGGAAAATGGATGGCGCTAAATACAGGGCAACGCTTTACAGGAAACCCAAAACATTTTACCAGAGATTAAATTAAAAAACTTAGATCAATGTATGCTCATTAAAAAAAAAAATATGGCCGAATCAACGTCCAGACCGAAACTGAATTTAGAGTCTGTCCCAAGGCATAAAAGATGCCTCAGTAGGTGCTATCCAAAAAATAATAGGCAAATATGTGAGTCTCTAGATGTTACATAAATATTAATACATTTTATTATTTAGAGTTTTAATACAAAAATAAGAAAGACAAATCTAATTTCTCTTCTGCTTCTCAGTTATGCAACACTTGCTTTCGGCCTATTGGGAAAAATCATAAAAATTCCTAAAGGTTTGTAGTCGTAATGTGACAAAATGTGAAAAAATTCTTATTTACATAAATAGAAATTTACATAAATAGAACATAGAAATTAGCTAAATTATTTTTTTTTTTTGTTTAATCCTGTTTTTCACATATTTCATAGCTCTATCATAGTAAAAAGTAAAACACATTTTACTTTTTACTATTTTCATACAGACATAAAAATACATCTAATTTTCCTCAATCATGCAATACTTGGTATCGTTCTATTGGGAGAAATGATCAAATTTATTACAGTTCATTGTCGTAATGTAACAAACTGTGAAAAAAAAGATGACCGCACTCTATTTACATAAATAGAAATGTACTAAACTAAAACATTTTTTTAATCCTCTCCTTTCACATTTTGTTTCATAGCTCTATTTTGTTATCATTTTACTTATCCTTAAATTTCAACAAAAAAAAAACCAACAACATTCGAATCAGGCATCTTCTTTGGACTACTTTCGTGTTTGCATTTTTATTTCGATTAAAAAAAACAGTTTTCCTTCTGTGTATTTCTTGCTGATCTGCGTAGTAACGCGTTATTTAACAGCGGCGAGCGTCTTTTACTCGGTTTGTTTTTAAAGTGTGATCACAGAGGAGGGGATGCGGGGGGGGGAGACAGGGAATGAAAGCGGTTGTTAAGCAGAGAGCGTCTCCTCTGGTGCTAATAAGTCTCTGCGATGAGCTTCACTGTGTCAGACAGTCTGTCTCCCTGCTGCACTGCTTCTGCCCCGAACCTGACAAGATTGTCAAGCACAGAGACTTTTTAATGAGGTAGTTCCTGTCACAGACAATACTGCCTTTTGCTTTTTTTTTCTGTGTGCACACCCCTACACACACAGACACACACATACCCTCTCTCTCTCTCTCTCTCTCTCTCTCTCTCTCTCTCTCTCTCTTTCTCTTTGTCACCATATGTTTCCATGAAAGCTGGCAAATTAGTAAAACCAAAGAACTGCTGGAAGTCTGATCAGATGTTTCTGATATGTCTGCTTTTTATCTTTTTTTTTTAATAGAAAACGCAATTTCAGATGTGTGAAATATTTCGTTTGTTTGTGAAAACACAAAGAGGGAGCGGTTTGAGTGCTACCGTAAAACAAAACATTCAGTTTAATAAAAAACTTCAAGTGAACATAACTTTGCAACTTGTGGTTTGCGGTCATCTTCAACAAGTAGTGTGAACTTTTTTTTTTTTTTTTTAAAGCTTCATAAGTTAGTCTATTTAAGTTTAGTCCATACAAAAAAGTGAAAGAAATAAAGACAACCACCAACAAACAGGCACTGGTATAGTTGTCTGTTATTATCTTTTATGGAAATTTGTACTCAAATTTCATGTAATCTTATTTTTAGATGATTGTAGATGTGAATACCTGTTTGGTTGTTTCATATTTTGTTCTTTTCGTGTTTAGGTAGACTGTGAGTTAGAAATAAAGTTTCGACAAAGTCAGACAGACAGAAGGAAAGAAATAATACAAACATGTCAATTTAATTTAATCACCTAAAATGATCTTATGTAGCTACTGAGTTTTTTTTAATTATAAACTGAATCTAATATCTTCATGATATGGTATTTGTCTTTTTATTAATCATAATTCTTGCTTTTATTTTAGCTAAGTGGAGTTTTCTACCAGCATTTTGTGGAAAGGGTGACTTACTGTATGTTTTTTGGGGGGTTGTTTACCAAACAACAACGACAAAAAAAAAGCACCACAAAATGAAATTCTTGTGAATTTCTTGAGCTTGGCGATCTTGACTTGAGTATCATAACTTTTAGCCAACTCTTGATTAAACGTTTTGTTTGGCAGATTGATTCCAGGGTGTCCACACATTCTTAAAAATGTCTTTAAAAGTCTTAAATCGCGTGTATCCAAAATTAAGACCTTAAAATGAACATTTAAATTCATAAAAGTAAAATGCAAGTGGTCTTTATCACTGGTCTTATTTTTTTTCTTGTTTATTTTGTGTAGTTTAATTTTTTTCTTGCGGAATATTTCTGTCAAGCAAACCTTTGAGACAACCTCATTACGTTCTGCGACTTGAGGAGGTTGAGGTCACCGCTAACTAGCTGCTAGCTAGCTAGCTTTTTCTGCCTCTATCATGGATTAGGGTAAATTTATCGGCAGTTCATAGGACTGCCCAAAGCTTTCTGTCACTACTATATAAAATATGAAGTTTTCTTTTATATGCTTCTGTTGTGATACAGGTGGTAAATTTCATTTGTAATGGCCTTGAAAAGCCTTAAATATGAATTGGTGAGACCAGCAGAAACCCGCTTGGATTCAGTCTCACAGATTTCTACATCAAGAGAATCAGAATGAATTTGTCTTGTTTATAGCATTGGTGCATGAACCAAACGAGCTAATGATGATTGGAAAGATCCTGTTAACACTTTGGTCCGGTGTTTGAACTCTATTCTGTTTGCTTCTGTTTTCTCGTCCTTGCAGCGTTTTGGTCGTTCATGTGGTTTGTGGGTTTCTGCTTTTTGGCCAATCAGTGGCAGGTGACCAAGCAAGAGGACAACCCCCTGAGAGAGGGAGGCGACGCTGCTCGGGCGGCCATCACCTTCTCCTTTTTCTCAATCTTCACTTGGGTAAGAGCTTCTTTTTGCTCTCGTTAGTCCGCAAATTGTAGGACACTGAGGCATGTGCAGCCATAGAGCACCTGAAGAACAGACACATTGGTGGAAGCGTGCTATTACACGGGAAAGCTTAGAAAAATCCAACGTTTAATTTGAGAGTATTTAATCGGTCTGAATCAGCTGCATCAATTCAAGGATGTTTTTACACCTGACAGTCAGGTAGATTCAGTTTGATTGCAACATTGTGTCAAGCAATTCAAACCAATTGAAAAACCCATTCCCTCCCTTCGCCTGAGGTGGCGCTGCACCAAAAGGAAACGACACGAAAACCTCTGAAGAAGACATGAGGGCAACGACCTTCTTCACATTTCCCTTAGAAAAACAGACCTGTGAATGAGTTTTGACGCCCTGTGAAAGCCTGTTTCCAGTAGGGACATATGAATAGATGGCATACATTTTCTAAGTGAGAGATTTCATTCATGTAACCAAACCATAAAACAAAGCAGAAAAAACTTTCTGTAAAACTTGATTAGCAAAAATGGTGAGATATTTTAGGCTACATTAAAGAGTGCCTTCCTTTGTCTTTCCCCTTTTATAGAATAAATCACTTTTGTATTATTATTATTATTATTATTTAAAACAGTCTTCAGTCACATTTGTTTCATGGTGACTGTCAAAGTTGCCAATAATTTTGAAACTGGCGGTTTTGTTGAAAACAATTATTTCCTAGCATATTTAGTTTAAAATAATCTCAACTTAAAAGTTGATTTTTTTTTCTCTCTCTCTTTTTTTTCCCAGCATGAAATTAAGATACTGCAACAAAACAAGAATTTATTTGAAAACATTTTACACATCCTTGCCAAGTCATAGTTAGCCATTAGCTTCTTCTTGTTTCGATGCGTATTACCCAGACGTCCGACACAAATGTGAACATAAATGACCTCACCAGAGTGCGGCTGTCTCTCCAACAGGGCGCTCAGACTCTCTTCTCTATGGAGAAATTAAAGAACGTGTCGTTTGAAGAGGAGTACACCAAGCTGTTCCCCCCTCAGCCACATCAACCTTTTGTCTGACTCTGTTCTGTCTCCCATGCCTGCTACCTGAACCCTCTGCAGCTGCTCACACACACCCCTGTTATGTTGTAGAGTCTTTGGAGGAAGCGAATGTATGAAAGTCTGAATCCTGACTCAGGCTCCAGCAATTCCAGCAAAGCTGCGTGTGTGACTGTTAAGCTAGTGGTCCGAAGTAACAAAGATTGTTAGGTTCTTGACGTTATTAATGCACAGTAACATTTTGTCTTTTCATCAAAGACAAAATAAAAGATATTCGGCTCCGTCTCTCCGGTTTTCGACGGAAGCGTTAAGCGGTTTAGGAAGTCGGTGGATTACCTTAAGCTTTCTGTTGAGGTACTTCAGGGTTGAATAAGCAACAGGACATGATTTATTGATCAAGGAGGCTTTGGTGTGTTTCGCTCCCCGCAGGCGAAGCTACGGATCTCTATTTTTTAGCTTTTTTTTTTTTTTTTTTTTTAATAAAGCTATATTTTCTGGAGTTTAGAGATATCGAAGTGCCATGCACATCTTTCTTTACCTGCACTGCCTGATGGAGGTGTTCATACTTCCAGAACTTGATGTTTTAAAATGCTGTTATAGCTAATAACTTTAGTGTACCTTATTGGAAGTTTTAGTAGTGCATAATTAGCTAATTAAATATTCTGAAAGGTTTGCAGGTGTAACTGTAGTAAAAGGTGGGGTAGAATGTTAGCTTTGAGACTTTATTTTTATTGTGAAATTTCAAAATTATGTACGTATTTCTTCTAAAATAAATCTAAGTGTGTGCACTGAAAAGAGAGAATGAAGTTCTCTGCTGAATTAAGTTGGTCAAACCTATCTTATTTACATTTGTTTAACATGACAGCTCTACAAACATAACATTTAGTTGGATGAACTTAATTTGAGTACTTGCAACAAATTAATTTAGTTTATTTAAGTTGGGTCACCTGTTTTGCAGTTTTCGTGTGAAAAATTCAAACATTACAAATACTAGCAACTTAGGAAGTCTTGTCTGCAGTTTGCATGTCCAATCTTTGTTTTACTATTTCATGGAGGTTCACATGTTGCCAGCAGTTTTTTAGAGGCTGCATAGTTTGATTTAAAAGGCAACAACACTTTCATTGGATATTTATTAGATGTATATGGATTGTTCTGCATTAACAACACACACAGACACACTGCTTGCTTGCATCAAGTAGAGTTGAGGTTTCGTGTCTCCCTAGCTGCATTCCTTAAGATTGTGCGAATCGGAATTATGAAAATAAATTCATTCACAATTTTGAGAAAAACTATTTTGATCAAAGTTTTTAGGCGAGGATGAGGCGAAACGCACCAAGATTGATGTGTTTCGTGCAAATGCGAAACACATCAACAGAGTCACATGATCAACAAACCGGATGTAACTGCAGGCGGAAAATATGAAGAAGACAACAGGAAGTGGTAGGAGGATGATGGCGCGGCATGTTTTTCAGCAACTTATCACGTGAACAAACTTATTCCCATGTGATTTTAATTATGTTAATTAACACTGCAATTGCGAAATTGTGTTTTTTTGACAATAGCTGAATATCGACAAACTTTTCCGTAGCTTCATAAAGGAAACGCAGCTAATGACGAGCTCAACTAGATGTCACCTGCTTTGACTGACTAAATGGCTTCCCCAGGTTTCCGGCAAACTAATCAATGTTTTCTTCCCGCTCTTTTTCTCTTCACTTCCAAACGCTTCGCTGTAACACCACTGCTTCGAACTCTTGTCTCCTCACCGTTCGATCGCGCCCCTTGAACCCTTGCTTGCTCTTCCATCTTCCATCTACCTCCATCGACCATTTTCCCCAAAGGCTGGCCAGTCATTCCTCGCCTTCCAGAGATACAAGCTGGGGGCCGACTCCGCCCTCTTCTCCCACGAATACACCGACCCCAGCCAGGATGCGGCCGGAGCGCCCTACACGTCCTTCGGAGGGGACGACTTGGAGAGCCCGGCCGGCGGAGGCGGACAGGCCAACAGTGACGGGGCCTTCGACGGCTCCGGAGGCTACCAGCGCCAAGACTACTGAGACGTCGAGGTTCAGATGTGCTTTGGGATTGAGATGTTGTTTCCCAAACAAACAAAAAAAATTCTAATTTGAATGAATATTTTTGTTGTTTTCTGTCACTGAAAACCACTGCCTCCAACCGACCCTGGTTATGGGTCTCTAATAATTGGAGTTCACACAGTTCTGATGGGCTGTTTTAAACCGCTGTTTGACACAACGGCTGAAAGTTGACATGGTAACTCAGACATTTGGGTTATGATCTGTAACAAATTGTCTCACAGAATTAATAGCGTGAGGGGATCATATTCTCTACCATATTCTGTACCCTGGTGGAAAATTTGTAGAGATTTTCTACCAATGGTAGAAAGTATGACACACCAATCAGAGGAACAGTTTGTACCAATTACTTTTTCTGACTTTATTGTGTTGCTTGAACCTCTCTCCATGTTTGGATTTATCTCTAAAATATGTTAACAGGTCGAGATGCTGGTCGAGATGCTTTAAAAAGCCTTAAAATAAATGATCATTAACTCCAACGTCCAATTGTTTTTGCTGCATTCCTCTATTGGCCAACCTGGGAGACTGTTGTTTGCCTCCCTCACTGTCTTGGTTGCCGTGCATGGGGGTAAAACAGAGTTGGGATAAACCTGTTGTTCCTATTTTAAGCCTTTTAATTGTTATTCTGACGGTAGACACGGCCAAGTCCAAACTAGAATCTGACAGTGAATCTGAGAAGGATGTTAAAATTAGGGTGATGGCAGAGAATCCGTCCAGCCTCAAGACGTGGAGCTCATCATTAAAGATAAACTGTCATAACATCAGCCAAAATATGTAACAATTACAAGAAGGATGAGCGCAGCAATGCCATTCAAGGTTCGCTGATTATTAAGGAGGGTACGAATAATTTTTGACAATTGACACGTAAACAAAGACAGATAATTCATATTTTTCAGAAGTCGTACTCCTTTCATAATGTTGCATGATCTTTTCAAAGAAACTTTTCTGTTTTCTTTCCTATCAGGAACAAACCTTTAACTTGAATGTAGAACGGTTATGGCTAATTGTTGGCTTAACTGTAATTATTTACATAAGAAGAGTGACATGAATCTTCCTTTCATCAATGGCAAGTTTTCTTTGCGTTTATCCCCAAAAGGCAGGGCTGAGACTATTCGCAGAATTAGATTTAATAGTCCGATTATAGTTTATATTATTTACTTACTGAATTACTCTTTGAATTAGGGGTTTTAGAACGTGACAGCCGTGAACAAATAATGAAATTGAAATTGGGTCATTTCTCTCACTTGTTCATTTGTTGTTGCCAGACAAGAGATGGTGTACGCTGTTTCAATACTCTGCTTTTTTTTAACTTAGCAGAGTTAAAAATAAAAAGTAAAAAAAAGTGAATTTATTTAAAGATTGATTTATTTAAAAGCATGTTCGGAGACCTGTTAATTACTTGTTAACATTTATTTGCAAATGGTGGCAAGGTGATGAAAAGTGAAAAAAAGAAGCAGAAATGATTAAACTAAATCATCAGCACTGATGTGTGACCGTGAAACTTTGAAAAACATTTCTTCAGCTTCACTGCAGTACACTTTACATTTAAAGGTGTTAGCTCTTTTGCTTATATTATTATGACTATTATTATTGTTATTATTTAGAACTAGTATTTTAGACGCAATATTGTCATTTTACAAATTGCCTCAAATCTTTGATGAATTAAACGACAAACAACAACAAAAACAAGTTGTGAGAAACAAACTGAGAATTGGAGTGGCTCTTGGGGGACTCCTGCTGGCTGGAGGCCTTAAGCAGCAATGATTTGCTCATGTTCCTTCCTGTTTGCTTAGGGAAACAGGAAGTAGTGTATTCCTAAGGTAAAGTTCCCATGTGTATTATCACCAACTAAAGAAATTAAGTAGAAAATGACCAAAGGAAAGGTTAGGGTTCAAATAAGTGCAGTACTACTAATTTTGTACATATACAAAAAGAATTGAAGGAATTACATTTTTTCTTCTGAATAATTATACCCATAAAAGGCTGTTTTTTCCCATTTTGTCTGAGATGATGCTACTTTAAAAAAAAAGAAAAAGTATTTATTTCAGCGCTTTGTAACATTTTTTACCAGGGTTTCCATTGGATGCGAAGGTACTGTCGTGATTTACACTTTGGATACGTATGTGATGTGAACAGGTGTGGGAAAATGTTTTGAAATACAAGAATTAGTTGGATAAAAATGGGTTGGAAATGGAAGTAACTATAAGGAAATTGTGTAGTTATGGGGAAATTATCACCCTTTTGGAAATCAATACTTCTGATCACGTTGTTTTCCTCTCAGTCAGCTCAGTAACGTAAATCACTGTTAGCTATGAAACTCCCACATCTAGAGCGGGTAATAAATTAAGAGTAGAGTGATTTTTAATGAGATACACAGTTTAATGCAGGCGTATCTAATAACAGTGTATTTATGTGTGTGTGTATGCGTGTGTATTGCGATGTTTTGTTTCTTGTATGTGAGACAGATTTTTTTGTTTTTCTGTTTGTTTGTTTGTTGTTTTTTTTTGTTCAATTGTTGCCTTAGTGCTGACTGCCAAGCAAAATGCAACCATCAAAGGCGACACACTTGTACGCCCGACGTCCCAACTTACACTTTTCTCTCCTAACCTTTTTCCACTAACGTTCATTTTGTTACATTTTCTGCGGCTTTGGTCTCGGAGGGCGCAAAAACGAGAGAACGAAACCAGGCTTTAGTTAAAATGATGCTGCGTTCTCAATGCCACGCGTGTCGACGTTATCAAAAGAGCTCTTCACCTCCTGAGTATTTATGAACACGCATTACCTATTTCTCTCTATAAATATATACATATGTGTAAAGCGATAATTCAGTGTTCGACAGAGAGATTCTGCTTTATTTTAGGGCATTACGCTGGTTGTGTATAATAAAAAGAAAAAATTTAAAATGAAAGGACAAGATAAAGAAATTCTATTGTCTGTTGAGTGTTATTGTGATAAGATATATGTGACGAGACTGTCCATGCCTCGTCTTTTACGTTGCTTTCGAGATAGGGAGATGTTTTTATTTTTGGGATAACAATACAATAACTATTAAAATAAACAAAAATAGAGAAAAATTCTAAAGTATATTTACCCATATGTACTTTATACCTCTGTGTAGTCGTAGAAGTGTGTGATGTTTTCTCTGTGAGATTTGTTAAACAAAGCAAGGTACGGCTTAAGAACAACAGTTGTGTGTTTCTGATGTATCTGATTTCAGTCATAAAAATAAAGAAAATACTGATAAATATGTCGGGCTTCTGGTCTGGTTTTTCATTTCACTGGCACAGGAGAGCGGAAATGTGAAGTGGAAGGAGTGACTTACGGTTTGCAGCATTTTATGACGTACACATTAATGAAAAGCGTGGCATTCGTTTTGTTTATAGCCCATCTGAATAAAAGAAGAACCGGTTTTCCAGAGAGTTACACAAGCTGCCCAGCCTGGTAAAAACTAGCTCCTTGTTCTACGCTGTACTTTGTACAGAGTGTCTGAACCCTCGGCTATTAAGAAACTATTGCTTCCTGGAGGTGGTGAAGTTTTAAGTTTTACCCAGTCGCTACCGTTTAGCTGTTGACGTACTGTATGTAGTGTGCCACTTCCACTTTATGAAGCTTACCGGAAATTGCCTGCGCTGTAAACATCCATAGCCCACTGCAAAGACAGGAGTTCCAGTTCAAACTAGATGGCTGTTTATTCAGTATTTGGAGGCGTGGCCAACACGGACTGAATGTCTTCTTTCACTTCTTCTGCTGCCATTGCCAAAGCTACAGGCAGACTACAATTATGAAACAGCACAAAAAATTGATGTCGTCGTTAACTATTTCTCTTTCTGTTTGCTGATTGGCCCGATGTTCTACCAGAGGAATCCAAGTCAATGTGAGAAATGCCAAACAGAAAATTGAAGGGCGGTGCGAATCAATGCGGAATTGTGTTATAACGCAATAGCCAGGATGACAGTTGCATCAATCTCAAGTCTTTTACAACCTCTAGCAGTCAGTTTAGGTATAAACTAATGTCTCTGTAGGATTGAAGTTGTGGCATACTTCCATTTTCAAATAATTTTTTCGGAGACGTCAGAACGGAAGATAATGGATGGATGAATGGACAGACGGTCGGACGGACGGACAGATGGATGGAAAACCTTCTGTGTGCACCTGAAATTTACAACAGTATTTGCTGTTGTAAATTTCACAATTTTATTTAACTTAGTTAAGTTCTCCAGAGTCCTGCTGATGACCTGATTATCTGATTCAGACGTGTTGAAGCAGAAGCAGTCTAAAAGTTACGGGACACCGGACCTCTTGAGACCTCCTGCAAAATCCAAATCTGAAGATCTTCGGTGTGGACTTCTTCTCAGTTGGTTGTAATTCATTACATTCCCACACGATGGCAGTATTGTTAAAGGAACCACTCACGAGGAAATCACTCTATACTGTTGAAGAATTGTCTTCTCTACATTTCATTTGTAACGCATATTTAATTTTTAAAATAGGAAAGCGATAGTAATTGTTACACTTTAAATAAAACATTTTAAAAATGTTATTTTATTATAGTTTATAATAAACTGAAGCTAAGACCTTAAGTATGTTGCCTACATAGGCAGCGGTATTGTGTCTAATGACTAGAATCCAGAATATACACCAAGGAAGCTCCCGACAGAGTCACATCAGGAATCAAAACGAATAAAAATATAGTCAAACTAATAAAAGCCTTTGTTGCGATTTTTAACTTCCTAACATAAAAAAGTTGCATTTGTGTAATCGAAGTTAACATATCGGACACTGCGGCGTGATCCTGAACGCAGCAAATAGCATCCAACATGGCGGCGGAGCCGAAGACTTTGATGCAAAGCGTAAGTGAAAAGTGTTGTTTATAGCTGTCACTGGCAGCTAATGTTCCTCATGGACATTACTTTAACCCCGTTTGTGTCTCTCAGGGGGGTTTGTTGCTCACTTTGACTCTTTCATTGGCAATTACTGCCTTTTAATAATGCCAGTTGTAGCTATTTTTAGTAGAGCTCATTAGGTGCCTTGCTAACAGTAAGCTAACCAACAACACTTTAAAACGACTGGAAAATAAATATGCTTGAGTTTACAAGAAGCAGGAGGAGTGATTATCAGTCAAAAGGCGCAGTGATGTCACCGAACCGTGTTTTTCTGGTCTTTTTTATTTCTTTACAGCGAACTAGCTAAGTAGACTTGTAGTATTTTATTACTTACTCATAACACCTGGAGGAGTTTCGGTTTAGCACTCAACTCTCTATTTTCCTGCTTTTTAAATAGCTGTAGTTCAACATATTACACGAGCAGGCATGTCATTTAGAAATAAAAAGTCAAAATAAACAAATATTTACACATCTTTTCTCATGCTTTTTTATTTATTTATTAATTTTTTCTGTTTTTTTTTTTTTTTTTGAAGCAGCAGAGCTGGACAGATGACCTGCCTCTGTGTGAGATGTGTGGCGTCGGAGTGGCGCCCAACTGTGTGTACAGCCCAGACGGTAAAGGGACCCAGAGCCACCCCATGGAGGACAGGCATCTCAGGCTGAGGTGTGTGAGACAGAGCAGCTATGAAGGGGGGGAGGGAGTTTGGTGCGCTTCAACTGTTTGCAGCAAGATTGTGAAACATTTTCTTTTCAGAAGTTGCTAGGGTAGTGTTCAATATGAATTGGTTGTAACCTCAAATTAACAGATGTAGTTTTATTTTTCGGATGGTAAATATTCTTAGAGACTTTACAAAGGGCTTACAGGGGTGGTAGCCCAGGGCGGCAATGTTTCTGGGGGCCTCAAAGACTTTTTTTCTTTCCTTTTTTTTTTGTATGTTTTGCAAACACTGCAGTTTATATAAAACTCAGACCCAACTCAAGTTGAGTTGCATGGATATTTGGGGATTTTTATGAATGCAACCAACACTCACTTATTTGGAATGTAATGAAGATGCATTAAACCTTGTTTATGTCATAAATATAATTTAGTTGCATGTTGAATTTATTTTATTTTTTTATTTTTTTTCCAGCAGTAATTAGCATGTTGTATTTTTAGGCAGCTAAACATTCTGGCTACATTATCCAGGACTAGCTTTGGGTTAGTTTTCAAAGGTTGGCTCAAACTTGTCAAAGGTAGGTAACCTTTATGAATCTTGCAGTCTACTGTAAGGTGGCGTCAAAGTTGGGGAACCGAAGTGTAAAGCCACTGGCCTTTACTCGAAAAATGTAACTCCTTAAAGTTATTAAGCTAGTTAAATGTTATTTCTGAAGCTGTTAACCACGTTTTTTTGTAATTCCTATTGGACTTAAATTTGGATACGGTATTAACTGCTCTCAAAACGATCAACGTCTGCTCATGTTCCTTGCTCTTTGTCATCCGATCAGAGGCGAGAACTGTTTCCTCTACGGCGTTTTTAACGGCTATGACGGCAGCAGGGTGGCGGACTTTGCAGCCCAGTGTCTGACCGCTGAACTCCTACTAGGGGAACTCAACTCAAGTCACACAGACGGTGACGTCCGCCGGATCCTCATTCAGGTCTGTCTGCTGTCTGCGGAGTCACATGTCTCCTGTGAAACCTTTCGTCTGTTGAGTTTTTTTGCTTCTGCTTTAGCAGTTTTATCTTTTTTTTTTTTTTTTTTGTAGCTCCTCTGATGTGCTGCAGAGCCGCTGAGCGAACTATAATACGTGTTCTCTTTGTTACAGGCCTTTGAGGCGGTGGAGGACAGTTACTTTAATACAATAGGTGATGCTTTGGCTAAAAAGGCTCACCTGTCCAACTACCTCCTGCCACACAACGAGGTATGCACACATAGAGAGGTGATGTTCTTATGAACATCAGGTTACGGCCTCATCAGTCTGACTCAGCTCTCCTTCGCTCGTTGTAGTTTTTCTTGTTTCTCTGCTGTTTTCCTGCCTGCTTCAATCGACTTGTTTTTTTTTTTTGCATTGGGTTTCACTTGCATTACCCATATAGATGCACCGATCCACTTTTTTTCCACTTCCGATACAGACATCTGAGGTTTGGTATCGGCCGAAATCCATCCGATACAGAAAAACAGCTGAATTGACTCGAAACATTCTTTTTTTTTAATTTTTTTTTTTAAACACAATGTACTGAATTAGAAAGTTCTTAAATATGCCAGTAGCTTCGTAAGCTTGGTCAAACATGGAAAAACAGCACAACTACTACTAATTACTAATCACTGTAATTAGTAGTAGAATAGAGGACAAGAGGAACTGACAGAAATAAACTGCAACAAACGGCTCAGAGAGTTCAATTAGGATTTCTAGATGTAATGGAAAATAAAAAATAACGCATGACGTGGCTCGGAGCATAGAATTAGACTGAATAGATCTGTCCTTATGGATTGGGCACATTGTCACCGATACCCAGTCTAGAATTTTTTTTTCAATATTGCGACCGATCGGTGCATCTCTAGTTATCCTGTCTGTTTTTCTTTTTCCTTTTTTATCGATTTTCTCAGTTTCTTTCATCTCCATTTCTCCATTGTCATCTGTTACTTTTATTTCTCTGAATGCTTCCCGGCTGGCCAGGATGTGCCGTCCCACAGTCTCTCTCCGTCTGTCTGTCCTCAGAGTCAGAAGGTCCAGGAGCGCCTGAAGGAGCTGGAGCAGGAGGTGTCGGGAGGCGCTACGGCTGTGGTGGCTCTGATTCTCAACAACAAGCTCTACATCGCCAATGTTGGTATGCGTGCATGTTTTATTTATTTAAAATTTTACACTTTCTGAGTGGCATTGTTTTCATTTGCAACACCAAAGAAGCAGTATCTGCCTGCACGGGATTATAAAAAAAAAAAGAAAAAGAAAAATGCTTCCTGCTTTCCACCAGCAGATGTCAGACTTGATGCAGATTTGAGTCGTTTGATATGCAGAAAATCTGATATAAATATTACAATGAAACTTTAATTGATTGCTTAACTAGAATTTAATGTGTAGAGTTTCAATCCAAACTGTGTTTTCAATGTCAGTTGAGTCAAAGTTTGCCATGATTGCATAAAAAAAAGAAAACGCCATAATACCATGTTTTTGTGGTTATTTGAGAATATTCTAGAACTATTACAACGTTTCTGTCCGTCAGTTATCCAACATTTGACATGTACTGATGGAAAAGATGATTTATTCTCATGATCTAAATCATTTCCTGATCTATGTCCAACTGGTGCATTTCAGCTGTTTAGACTGAAATGGTTTTACTCAGTTTTGGTGTATTTTTTTGACACTCTTGGTGTTGCTGCCGCTCACTGGCTCCAGGACAAACCCTCCCATCTCCTGAGCCGTCGACGTACCAAATTGTTTCAGGTGTGAGAGATTAGCTGTGATTGACTCGCAATGTTTCAGCCGCAGCAGAGCTGACGCTCGTGGTGGAGGTGCAGAAACCTCCCGATCAGAGACGCAAACTACTGAACACTCGTAACACAAACGTTCAACAATCCCGACGATTTTCAGTCTTTGTCTGTCCTGGAAACCAAAAGGAAGGTTTAATCTGGTATAGATGGGACATAAATCAGTAGCTCTATTGTCACTTGAGCTGCTTTTATTCCATAAAACAGATCCTGCAGGCAACTGGTTGAAGCTGGAGAACTTTGTTGTGTTTGCTTGATTGCACAAGTGTTTGAGCAAAAACCAACCAGGTGCCTGAAGATACAGGACAGAAATTTCAGCTATTAATAATGACGTGCAGTATAACACAGAGCCTGTTAGGGAAGTAGCTGTGTTGAGGGACACAGGTTTGTATAACACCCCAGTCGGTTTGTCTTTAAAAAGTCATTAGCATGTATGCTAAAGAGAAGATTATTCCTTTTATGTATTTGATTTGTACATTTAGGTACATTTAAAAAAAAATAAAAATCTTGTTTTACTTAGTCACTGATGCAGGATTCAGCCAAAAGAAGAAAAAGTGCTAGCTTGTGTTTAGGATTGATTCATTACACATAGGAATGGCCGCTGGGAGGATCAGGAGTTCAAAGTTTAGCAGGAAGGTTTGAACCGAGACACAAGTGCGCTTTGTAAATGACTCCCAGCTGTTTGTCTGCCGGGTACGCGCGGAGCGAAAAGCTGCGCTACATTAACTTTCAACATTGTGCCCACGTGAACATGAAACCTTGCTCGACAAACGGGCGGATGTTTTCTTTTTTTTTCTTTTCTAGTTGAGGATAGAGAAGGCTGATGGTGATTGACGTAAAGCAAATTGGCTGCATTGACTGGCCTTGTTCGGCTGATTAGAACGTTACAACACACAGCTTGAGGCAGTTTAGGGATATGAAATCTGTTGGTTGCTCTGGAACTGCATGTAGCATCTGCTTACTGACCCAGAAATGTAATTTTAAAAGTTAATTAATCATTGATCTGTCTTATGCTTCCCCAGCTAGAGAACCGATTATTTTTTATTTATTTATTTATTTTTAGCCTTTTGAAAGTAACTTCAGATGAAGTTTTTCAGTGAAGTTTAATGATACTGCAGAAGTGTCTTTCCTTTGCTTTATGATGCATGTTGACCCTGTAATTATTTTTGCAGTATTAATAGCAGAGCTACTTTGATGTTTTGGACATCAAAGTCAGTTCTCAGCAAAGCCCCGCTCAATATACAAACCTCTCCGCTCAAAGCGTCGTGAACTTTATCCAGTCATTTTCAATTGTTAAGAGTCAGTACGTCTCACACAAAATGCTGGTTTCAACTCTGCTTGTTTGTGACATTGTTTGGATCATCAAAAAATGTCTATGTTGGACAGATAATGTCAATGAATAAGTATGTTATTCCCAGAGCGGATGAGAAAGAAAGTCACAGATCCACTTTGTTCACTTCTGGTATTGATACAGTTATCAGAGGTTCAGTGTCGGCCGATAACGGTCTGATAAGTTATTTATAAATGGGAAAATACACGAAGTGGCAGTGAAACTTCCCCACAGTGGTTGGTCTACCAAAATCTTTGAACTTTGAAGATAAACTGCAGTTCCCTCTAAAGGGTATTTTTTTTATTATGACTCAGCAATAAGGAGGGGCGGAAAAAACGGGAGGTTTCCGAGACAAAAATAAGAGCTGCTGACCAAAAAGAAAACAGGTTTTCTTTCCTCATTTGTCAAAAAATATCTTGATGGTCGCCATGACATTTAAAAAATCGCTTTGTGATCTTATCAAAAAGTGTGTTATGACATCATTTGACATTTTTAGCATGGATCGAAATAACTTTTGCAACAAGACTGCAGACTGGTATTTTTAAAGATATTTTGCAGCGGTTTTACCGTCATTCGTCTGATTTAAGTCGTATTTGTTTACATTTTTCATATTTTTGACTTTCTTAGGATCACTCTAGAATTTGCTCTTTATTGTGTGTTTCCCAAATTTAAATCTTTGAATAGTAAATAGGGAAAACCAATCATCGCCCTGTTTAAGTTTGTGAACGTATGGATGGACTCAACATTCTCAGCCATGCACAAAGAATGTTGAATTCATGTTTTAAAAGCATGTAAAACCTACATTGCTCTAAAAAAAAAAACAAAGAGTTGGAAAAAGAAACAAAAGTTGATCATTTTGTAAGTTGTGCTTCCTGTTAAACCTGGTGTAAAAATAACTGCATCTATGTGTTATTTTAACACTTAAAAAAACTAACAAAGGTTTTGAGATGGTCTAGTTAAAAGCGTGCAGCTAGAAAACTCACCTTTTTTTTTATTTATTTTTTATTATACATACAACCGCTTTGGTTTAGTTTGCTTTTCTTCTTAGTAGAGTAAATCCTGATTTATGTAATAAAGTTACTTCTTTGCCTAGTGCTAAAATGATCTTGTTGCTCTGCAAAACTTCGTTATGACAAAAAGAAGCAGAAGGGAGGAACTACTTTTTAGTAGTTCCTATTTAAATAAATAAATAAACAGTATTTATTTATTTATTTTTATATCAGATTTGTAAATATTAGATTGTGTTGACCCGGCCAACACTTATTTAACGCGTCGTTAAAATTCTTTCGTTTGTGGTTTCAGGTACAAACCGGGTTCTGCTGTGCAAGTCCAGCAGCGACTGTCAGAACCAGGTTCTCCAGATCGGGCGGCCACACAGCACCGACAACGAAGACGAGCTACAAAGACTGGCGGCGATGGGTGAGGCGCGTTGATGTGCTCACATCTGTGATGTGATGGAGATCTGAAAATGAATGCATCAGGAATGCCATTAAAGCAGTTATTGTTAGACGTGTTCCTTGCAGGATGAATGTGTCATTTAGGCATCCAAAGTTTCTCAGCGGAGCACAGACCGTCTCGCCTAGATGCTAATAACGTGCTCTGCTGAAGGAACAGTTTGTTCCATGCAACAGGCTTTAACAGGACTAACAAGTCCAGCCTCAACCCGACAAATACATTTGGCACTTTTTTTTTTTAAACATTTGTAGCATAACAAAAGATAAGGTATGAGGGTTTTTTTTTTTGTTAAATTAAATCAAATATTGCAGAAATTTTTTCTTCGGTCTGAGACTGCAGTCAGTTATTCAACTAGGACCCAATAACTCCTTTAAATGTTGGCACAAAGACCCTAAATCAACTTTAAACGTGAAAAAATGCAAACTATTTTTATTAGTACTTGTAAAACAAATAGATAAGATTTAAAGCAAAACAACTCAAATTTATGTACAAAAGCACGTAAACAGAATTGTAAGAAAAAAAGACAAATGCAACTTAAAAAGAACTGAGATTTTCAGAGAATCTGATTCAGAACGGCGACGATGGAAAAGATGCATTTCAATTAAAGGTGTCAGTTTGTGGAAGAGTCTTAACTGTGGGATAAAAGGACCTTAATGTTTTTCTGCATTTAAAATAAATTTGAAAACCATTAGGATGAAGCGATATGGCATTGAGTCATGTCGAGTGGTTTTTGTGTATTTGAAAACCATCTGAGCTGAATATCTAATTTTCTTTTTAAGGGGCTGATATTGTCACTTCATTCTTCTTTCTGCTCCTTTTCATTAACAGTGTCTTTCACTTTTTACATGAACAAGTCATATTTATTATTGAGTGAATGAATGAAATGAAAAATAGTTTTCATTCAACCAAGTTTGCTTCTGGTCGACAATGAGTCAGAGATCTCTCAAAAAGAGTCAATTTAAGGGGGAAAAAAAATCTGTTTTATCTACATTTTTATTTAAAACCTTTTCTAACATTCTCTATGATCAATGAAAAAACTGACATCTTCACTGGTATTACAGCCACTAAATCTTTCTAACTTTTGACCCGATTCTTGCTGGTCTCCACTGGCAATTTGCTGATTTGTTTGATGTGATTGATTCCCGTGTGTTTGACGTTGACATCATCCTAAACTTTAACTTCCTTCACAAATTCTCTCTCGGATTCTAGCTGTAACTCTAGCTGGGCCATTCAAAATTAGAATAATCGTGTTAATAACTTAAAACATAACTTTAAACCAAAATCTGACAAGGAAATGACTAATTATGGTCTGTTTAGGACCTGTAAATATTTATTATTAGTCTCGTTTCATTGTTAGGCTGGTAACTCAGATCACTTTCTGAGCAAAGACTGAATATTTACATTAAATGTAACGTCTTATTTTTAAAAGAAAATAATTATTTACATTTTGAGTATTAAAATGTGGAACAAGTGAAGTGCTGTGAGTACTTTCCAGATTCTCTGCATGTACAGCTGAGTGAACAGTCACATGGGTGTGTGACATGTGTGATGTCACAGCAATGCTTTACCTTCAGGTTGTTTCCTGAGCAGTCATCCAGCGGCACGCTGTGTTTTTTTAATGGAAAATGTTTAAAATTGACAGGAAATTTGAAAATATTACTAGGTGATTATGTGTTATTGGATGGGATTAATAATAATGTCTAAACACCAACTATAAAGTCTTTAAAAACAAGGCAAACATAAAACAAATACAATTTAAATAAATATTTTTTTTTTTCACTTCGGTTATTTCACCAAAGTTTTTTTTTTTTGTCATTTTATTCGCTGACAACATAGAATAAAGAGTCTCTTTAACACATCTTTGCTATCACTGTTACTGGTGTTTAAATAAAATAAAATAAACAAGCAAACAATTCTCAGCCTGGTGGGGGGAGCAAGTCCAGCCTGGTGGCCCGCCAGGCTCATAATACACTGGTTTATTCCTGGTTAATATTTGGCCGTTACACAACTTTGTTATATTTTGTCACATTACAACCACAAACATAAATATATTCCACTGGGATTTAATGTGAAACACCAACACAAAGTGAAGAAGAGAGAAAATGACAAATGATTCAAAGCAAGAGAAACGCCGACCTGCAAATTCGTGTTGTTTTGATTTCCCCAAACTCCGTTTGCTGCTCCTGTCATTGCTTTCATTCTTTCTCTGCTCCTTACGATTTGTCTCGTGGGCGTGGGTGTGTGTGGGTGTGCGCGTGTGTGTGTGTTTAATGCCCGCTCCACTGTGGTCTACAGCGTGTTTCCTGTGTCGTAGGTGTGGACGCGGCTCGAATACGGCAAGCGGGACAGATCGCTGGACAGAGCAGCACCAGGCGGCTGGGAGACAGCAGAGTCAAGATCAACTACTCTGAGATAGATCTGCTCAGGTGACGCCTACGTTTACATTGGTTCATGCATGTCGTGTTATCTTTGTGCTTTGACCATGTCTGGGAAATCACCTACATGTGTTGCCATTTACTATAACACAGCATACAACTTGACTGATTATGAAAAGCAAGACATTTATCTGCAAATTTGACTTTGTTAATGTTTCTAATCCACACAGGAGCAAAATTACACCAGAAACTTACAGATATTCACTCATGTTTTCGATCAAGTGTCAGCGGAGCAACATGATTTTTGGAGCTGTTGATCCTTTACTTTCCTAGGAGCCATATTTGCCTTCAGTCCAGCTAAATAACATTGTACAGCTGCAAATGTTACAAAACCTTATTTTATTTTTTCTAAAGACAACTTAAAAGTTGTGATAAATAAATTTTTCTGTTTTTAGATTCTAAAATAAAGAAAAAACATAAATCCTTTGCAAAAAGAAGAAGATGGATACATCTCCTTCTGTGGGATGTTGAAATTTATGGAAAAAGTAAATAATTTCCAAGATAATGTTTAGGGAACTGTTTCGGTCCAAATTTCAACTCGCTATCTTTTGATTTAAGGTGGAGCTAAGTCCTCTTCTTCTTTTTCTTGAATATAACATCCACTTTGTTCAACGCTCCAGTACCAATGCTAGCAAAACCGGCCCTCAGCATGATGCTCCCGCCACCATGCTTCACAGCTGTTGTAGTGTTCTTAGCTTTGAAAACCTCACCTTGACTTTAACAAACATACTTCCAATTTTTTGTCTTTTTTTTCCTTTTTTACCTAGAAGGCATTTTGTCTTCATTTCAGTGAAGCTTGAAGCAGAGCCTTTCTTTTGTGTGTGTGTTTTCTTGGTCATCGCATTCTCCGTCCGTTGTGAGGAAATAATCTCTCCAGGAATTTCCCTGGAGAGATTATTGCATCACGTTTTGCTGGTTGAAGGAATTCAAAGTTCCGGAGCCAATTATTTTAAGAAAATCACAGATGTTGAATGTTACATAATCATTCCACCCTGGAAGAAAAATGCATCGTTAAACTCCATGTCTGTAAAGTCCTTATATTAATGTTGCATGAAATCAATACTGTGAAGTTTTTGAAAGTGTTTAATCTCTCATCTCTTCTTCTCCTTTTCATGGCCGTCATTACCGAACCAGAGCCAAGCCTCTTTAAAGTGCTTTATTCATAAACACACACACACACGCAAACCCCCATTTCCTCATTTCCTGTGGTTATCCAATATCCAGGCAAATCGTATCCAAATACTTTTGCATCATTCAAATTTTAACCCCCCATCAGACACAGGATGGAATCTGTATTGAATTATCTCCTTACTGCTATTGAGGAGAGAGCAGAACATCCAATATAATTCATAAAAAAAGTCCAGAGCATTCTTTGGATCAATATAATAAACTGGTGTTGATGTCGAGCCTCTAATGTTTTATTGATGCATCTACTTTAATTGTTGTTTTTTTTGCTGTTTTTCTGTTTCCACTCGTATTTTGCCAACCTTGTCCTCTCTTGTCTTCGTCTCACGCTTTTCTGTCTCTCCCCGTTAGTGCGGCCAAGGCGAAGCCCATCATCTCTGAGCCAGAGATCCATGGCAGCCACCCTTTGGACGGTGTAATAGGATTCCTGCTGCTGATGTCAGAGGGTCTAATAAACGCCCTTGAGTCCGCCCACGGCCCAGAACAGGTCAACCAGGTTAGCAACAACGCTATTGTTGGTTTTTTTTGTTTTTTTTTTTTGGTTCTTTTCGCACTTCGAGCCTCACGTGAAATGTCTTTTCAATTTTTTTTTCCTCTTGCCTTCTCAAATGTAGCTATTATTTTTTTAAAGAAATTATCTCCCCTCTCCTTCGTAGGAAATTGTAGCCATGGTAGCGGCCGAGCTGGTCCAGCAGACCAATTTGGAGGCAGTGGCTCAGTCCGTGGTGGAGCGGGTCAAGAGGCTTCACCACGACGTCTTCGTGTCCGGCCGTCAGAGAGCGGCCTTCTGCTCTCGGCACGAGGACATGACCCTGCTCATTCGCACTATCAATTACCCGCTGGCGGACACCGCGCTCACACCCACACAAGGTAGAAAGTGTTATTCTCAGATGGAAAATCCCCGTTCCACTGCATTGGAGAAAATTCTGGGAAGATTTAAAAACTTCTACAATGGCTACAAAGCTGCAGTGTTTTCTTTTTATCATTGGCAATAAACATTTAAATACGAGAGGCGAACATTTGGGGCCTCTCGCCCGAAACATCCACTGGAGATAGGCACCAGCACCACTCATACCCTGACAAGGGTGTTGGATGGATGGATGGATGGATGGATGGATGGATGGATGGATGGATGGATGGATGGATGGATGGATGGATGGATGGATGGGTGGATGGGTGGGTGGATGGGTGGATGGGTGGGTGGATGGACTTTCAAACAGTAAGAAAGAGAATAAAAAGTCAACTTTCCCATACTCATCCAGACTTGGAAAAAACTTAATTCAAGTTTCCAAATTTCCACGTTTTTTCTAGTTTGTGCAGGAACTCTGGTGATCAAATGACGATCAACAACAAAACTTGATCTCATCAGTTATCCAACCTTACACGTAAGGACAGACATTAAATCCACATCCCAGAGCTTAGAGATGTCATCTGTAAGAGGCATGACGCTGAGTCCAGACAAACACTGTGCTGACTTTGGCTGGGTTTACCCTCCACTACAGCCTCTGCTTAGGTCCATGTGGGAAGAAGCGCACAGGACGCGCACACCACAAGACAAACACACTCACGGGGAAAATTAGGAGTTGGGAAAGTTCCCAAGCGGATTGGTGGGCATCGCTGTCGACGCCGATGACGTCGCGCTTCGAAACACGTGGGCCACGGCATCCAGCTCTCACATAAACAAAGCCACATTGAGGCAGACTGGATAGTTGGAGCTGGTGTCGCTGTCAGTGCGCGGAGTCACACACAGTTTGCCCGCTTGGCGTTGTTGTCAAAGAACGCTCATGATTTGGAGGTTTTAAACTAAATTGATGGTTACCTACTATATGCTTATCGCATGGACTGAGAGCGACGATGCGGATGTGAAAGAGGTAAGACCTGCGGCTTTTCTTTTCTCCGAAACAGAAAATTATCGCGCTGGGTCATGTCTCGAATGTATAAGTTTAGACGTTTTTTTTTGTTTTGTTTTTTCTTGCTTTTATCAGAAACTACACAACATCTGAATCTTATTCATTACATAAATGAGCATTGCTTTGGTGCTATATGAATATGCTGATTTTGGCTTTGCAAACAAGTTGTAACTCGTGCGTAAAGTTAAATGCAAACACTCTAAAGCGTCACAACTAAAACAATTACTTAAACTGGTGTAAAATGAAAAATAACTGCAACTTTTACGTGTAAGTTTGCGATATCCTATTTGTTTCTTGAAATTATTTAATTTCATTACATATTAAATCCAAGAAGTATTTGCTTCTTTAGCGGAAGGTCCAGAAAAGAGGCTCTCTCTTCAACCCTGACATCCACCCAACTTCTAACATTGCCTGTTTCAAGTGTCACCGGAAAACTGTCAAAAGCTTGAGGTAGGAAAAAAAGAAACGATCTCTTTCTGTAGAACAAATTAACATGTATCAGGTCACTTTTAACGGGGCTTCATGAGAATTAGTCGCTGTTATTTACACAGATTCCTTCTAATATTGGTGTTTCTGGTTCCTGGTTTGCAGCCATGCCCTGCGTCCAGGCTCAGTATGGATCATCACCTCAAGGAGCCAGCCCCGCTTCCCAGAGCTACAGCTACCACACCGCAGGAGAGTACAGCTGCGACTTCCTAACGCCCGAGTTTGTTAAGTTTAGCATGGACTTGACCAACACTGAGATCACAGCCACCACTTCTTTGCCGAGCTTCAGCACCTTCATGGACAACTATAACACCAGCTACGACGTCAAGCCGCCTTGTCTATATCAGATGCCGCACTCTGGAGAGCAGTCCTCCATCAAGGTGGAGGACGTCCAGATGCACAGCTACCACCAGCAGAGCCACCTGCCTCCCCAGTCGGAGGAGATGATCGCTCACTCTGGGCCTATGTACTTCAAGCCGTCTTCACCTCACTCTCCAAGCACGCCGAACTTCCAGATCCAGTCCAACCACATGTGGGAGGACCCGGGCTCTCTGCACAGTTTCCACCAGAACTACGTTGCCGCCACGTCTCACATGATAGACCAGCGCAAGAACCCCATGTCGAGGCTCTCGCTCTTTTCGTTTAAGCAGTCCCCGCCCGGTACCCCCGTGTCGAGTTGCCAGATGAGGTTCGACGGGCCGTTGCACGTCTCCATGAACCACGACGGTCCGGGTGTAGCGCACCGCGGCCTGGACGCACAGAGCTTCGCGGTGCCCAGTGCCATCAGGAAGCAGGCCGGCCTGGCCTTCCCTCACTCCCTGCAGCTCGGACACGGGCATCAGCTGGTGGACAGCCAGGTGCCGTCTCCCCCTTCCCGGGGATCGCCGTCAAACGAGGGTCTATGCGCGGTGTGCGGGGACAACGCAGCCTGTCAGCACTATGGAGTGAGGACATGCGAGGGGTGCAAAGGATTCTTTAAAGTAAGTTGAAAAAAAGAGCAGCCATGTAAAGATGAATTATGTCTTTAAAATGCACAAAGCCTCCTTAATCGAATCAGATTTCACTATTTAAGATCAGATTATCAACACACAGCCAAACCTCAAAGGAACTTGTGAAATATGAGGAATCACGCGTGTGTGCTCACTGCTGTATTCCCTCTTGTTAGTTCAAACAGGACACACAGATAGAGCTGATATTATATCGTTTTCATCTTTACTTATTTTTTATTTTCATGTTGTGCAGCACCGGTGCTTTTTGTGTTCTTAATTTATGTCGTTTATAAAAGGCCTGCAAGGTGACAGTATGTGTACATCTGGTTTCGTTGCAGCGCACCGTTCAGAAGAATGCAAAATATGTGTGTTTAGCGAATAAAAACTGTCCTGTTGACAAACGCCGAAGAAACCGCTGCCAGTTCTGCCGCTTCCAGAAGTGCCTTGTCGTCGGAATGGTGAGAGAAGGTATGTTTTACGTTTGAAACTTGGAAAAAAAAAATAAATAAATAAAAACATCTGAGCTTAATTACGTCTGTCTCATTTGTATATTTTAGAAGGTGTGTATAAAACAAGTTTGTGTTTGGTTCTGTTCAGATTTATGGTTTTACGCGCAGCGACAGGAGTATAATTTGTAATGCATATGTGAAATTTCTCTGGACGCAGTTGTCCGAACGGATAACCTGAAAGGAAGGAGAGGACGCCTACCATCCAAACCCAAAAGCCCCCAGGAGCCCTCCCCGCCTTCGCCACCGGTGAGCCTCATAAGCGCGCTGGTTCGGGCCCATGTGGACTCCAATCCCTCCATGTCTGCTCTGGATTACTCAAGAGTGAGTAAAATACACTCTAACCAGAGTTAAAACATAAATGAACAAAGACTGACGTTGCTTTTTCTTAATTTATCCCTGCTGAATTTATCACCCTTAAAGTTTTCTGTAATCCACCGCTTGCACTCCAAACTATGTCAGACTTTTATTTTAAAGTACATCACACCGGAATGCAGAAGTTAATAGAAAGACATGAATTTAATAGTGAGCAGCCCCTCTCTCTCTTTCTCTCCACTTGGAAATGGGCATTTGCAATTTCACGGATTATATATTTTAAAGGGACCTCATTAAGGCGCTGTTTAAATTAAATTCCAGTTCCAGGCAAACCCTGACTACCAGATGACCGGCGACAACACTCAGCACATCCAGCAGTTCTATGACCTCCTGACGGGCTCCATGGAGATCATTCGAGGCTGGGCGGAAAAGATCCCGGGCTTCTCCGATCTCCCGAAGCAGGATCAGGATCTTCTCTTTGAATCCGCCTTCCTGGAACTCTTCGTCCTGCGGCTGGCGTACAGGTGAGTAATTGCAAAATAAAACAAAGCGGGGCTTTTTAGATAATAATTCTTCAGGCTTCATTGCTCCTGGCTTTATTAGCTGGCCAATAATTAGAAAGGCTCTTAAATCCTTCTCATTTATTGCCGTGCGTAATTAATGGCGTTTTTGTTTTTAATTGCAGGTCCAATCCGGTGGAAGGGAAACTTATATTTTGTAATGGCGTGGTGTTGCACAGACTGCAGTGCGTCCGTGGGTTTGGAGAGTGGGTGGACGCCATCGTGGAGTTTTCTTCCAACTTGCAGAGCATGAACATAGACATTTCGGCTTTTTCCTGCATCGCGGCTTTGGCCATGGTGACAGGTGTGTAAAAGCGTATATACACGTTCGAGAGAAACAAACAAACAAACAAAAAAAAAAACAACAACAAACAAACAAACAAAAAAACGTTTAATCAGAAATGCACTGATAATTATTAGTTTTAATTATTCATTTTCTTTTTTTTTTTCTTTTTTTGTAATCTATTTGTAGAGCGACACGGTCTCAAGGAACCCAAAAGAGTCGAGGATCTCCAAAATAAGATCGTCAACTGCCTGAAGGATCAAGTGACATTCAATGGCGGCGGTTTGAATCGGCCCAACTACCTGTCAAAACTCTTGGGGAAGCTCCCCGAACTGCGCACACTGTGCACCCAAGGTCTGCAGCGTATCTTTTACCTAAAGCTAGAGGACCTAGTCCCCCCGCCAGCAATAATTGACAAACTTTTCCTCGACACCCTACCTTTCTGAGGCAAAACCCTCAAAGAACTTCCACAAAAAGACTGTCTGAGACGAACTTAACAGATGATGTTTTTCCTAATTTTCTTTTGTAAAATTCATAAGCTAATTGAACAACAGTTAATGGGAATTCACGATAAATAGAAAGAATAAGCTGAGATTTTAATCGCTTAATAGCTATTCCTCTTCCTTTCTTTCTTTTTTCTCTCTTCCTTTCTCTCTTTCTTTCTTTCTCTCACAAGACAATGTAATATATCCCAATTCTATATACAGCATATATGACTCCACACAGTCACACACATAACACTGTATATTATGATAGAATACACGATGCCTCAAAACGCATCGGTTTATAACATGTGTACAGAGTTTGTTATAATGAAAAACACACTTTTCTCTCCTTTTTTTTTTCCCTTTTGTTTTGGACTCGTGCCTATATATGTGTTTCTGACCGGATTCCCAAAAAGTATCCAGATAAGATAACGCATGTTCCAACTTTCTGCTTTTTTTTCATTTCCTTGTTCTTTTATAGGCACTTGCTGAGGTGATGTCTATATATAGAAAATATACCGGACACTATGTAGTCTGCTAGATTTGATACAGATTCGTAGTTATGGCACTCCTTAAATGGACACAAATATCTCATCATCTGTATAGATAAACCTGAGGGGAACCCCATGGTGTTTGTAAAAAAAAAAACAAAAAAAAAACTGTCAGACATTCCTTGTTTGTATGTGCTGTAAGTATTGTTGCTGTTGAATATAAACGTTTCTATATATTTATTATTTCTATTGCCAGGAGCTACACTAAAGCATGGTGCAATTTAAACGATTTAAAAAAAAAAATCCCTTCATCCAAGTTCATGCTGAGCACGTTGTCTATGTTTTTATGTCTTTCTGAACGTCTAGGTAGCTATGATTTAATTCGTTTGGAAGCGGAAAGGGAGAAAGTGTGTGATGTAGGCCTCCATCTTTTTGGCATCATGATGTAATAATTACAACTTCTGTAAACGCTTTTGGTGCCGACTTCAAAAACTTTAGAGAGAAAGAAATATTTAATGTTTACAAATAAAACGTTGAAAACAATTCCTTGCTAAACATTTCATCTGAAATTAATATAAATCTTCCTATTAGGCATGACAAACTTTGGCATAACATTTTCTTATGTTAAACGGACTCAGTTCTTATTGTTTGGTCATGAGTTATCAATTGCGCTAACAGTTTGTAATTAAAGCAAGAGTTTAATTATGATAATAATATCTTTTTGTATTTTTATTTGATTTTATTTTAATACTTTTTTATTGATGTACTTTAGAATAAACCAAGACATTGCTCTTAAGACTATGGACATTTTCCAGATAGTAGGCTGGTACCCATTTGTTATGTATTTTAATTTTAGTATTGTTTGATTTTCCATTATTTGTCATCGCGCTCCTTAGTTTAATTTACGCCTACACTGAGCGACTCCCCATTATTACAGTTTAATACAAATATGTTTAGGAATCAGTTTCAATCAGTTTGCTGCCATCCTGCCAATATTTCTAATATTTTAGATTGCAAAAATATGTTTTGGTTTTTTTTTATCGCCTATCGCTTCTCGCTACATGCAACAGATTAAATTATTCGTCGTAGCACAATACCAAATATATTTAATGCAAAAATAAATAAAGAAACAAAAGATAAAAAAAATATCCGTTTCATAAGTTTTATGGAGTTAGCATCAAAATGTTAAACGTTGCGGTTTTCAATTATTTTCATGAAAACGATTTTTTTACTTCCCCGTTATTTATTTTTTTTCTTTAGTCCTATTTTCTAAAATAACGATTCGCCGTTTTAGTGGCAGAAATCTGATTCTCGACGTAAATTAAATGCGCGACTTTACGAATAAATTGCCAGAGCAAATGCGGACAAAACAAGTAAAAATTATTTTTACTTGTTTTTTTATCCTGCTAAAATACCTTGATGCTTTGTGAAAGCTCTTGTATCAAAGCGCTCCGACCGGTTGTGAAATTTACAAATTCAATAAACGGAAAAAAAAAAAAAAAAAAAAGAATTTCCACCAAATGTCCAAGCTTTGCAAAGCAGCTGCAAGACCAAAATAAATAAATAAAAACGGGAGTCTTGGTTGAAGTTTGCCACAAGCCTTGTAAGGAAAAGAGCAAACTTATGAAAGAAAGAACTCTGGTCTGAAGACTCCACAACTGAAGTTCTTATACCTAATTGCTGCGGTGGTGGCAGTATCATGCTGTGGTGTGTGGTTGACAGCAAAGCTCATCAGAGGTGATGGGAAGATGGATGGAGCTACGTGAAGGATACTTATTAGATGTTTTAGGGCTGCTGAGGTCACAAATTAAATCCAAAAGTTAGTTTAGAGAAAGTTACTAAAAAACATAATTATGCATCCTTGTGCAATCAATAATAATAATAATAATAATAATAATAATAATAATAATAATAATAATAACAGTTAGCAAAACGTAACAGTTGATTGCGCAATGATGACCGACATTAGGTAGTACGAAAGCTCCTTATGGAAGAGTGAAGAATGTGACTGTTCCATGAAATAAGAAGTTGTTCAGACCGACATTGAACTTCTTTGACGTACGACTGAAACGCTATGGTGGTGGCAGCATCATGCTGTGGATTAAAGGTTTCCATAGAAAGCATTGCTGTAGTTGATGGGAACATGGGTGAAAGTTTGGATGGGGAACAAATACTAAAATGAAGTTTCGCCGTTTTAACTGTAGACAATAAGATTTACTAAAAAAAAAAGGACTGAGCTTTAACAAAGTCAATAAGAAGTGGGAAATTAAGAATCATAGGCTTGCAGCTGAAATTAATTAATTAAGAAATAAAAATCATTTAGATCCGCGCAAAAAAAAAAAAAAAGGAGGAAAAAAATCAGCAGAGACGGACCGATCAGAGTGAAGCAGGGACGCTGTCACAAAGTGTCTTCCTCACACTGTCAGCGCAGAGAGGTGACGCCGCGCAGAGCTCAGAGGCACGACTTCTCCACATTTATCACATGATCACGGTGAAGGGAACAGCTTATTTTGAGAGATAATAGCAGCAGGCAATAAATTGTCTAAATGATTAGATCGTCAGTGTAAAAGCGCTAATTCCAAGGCAAATTGGGATTCCGTTCAGAACCAGTTTGCTGACATTTAGCAGATCTGCTGGAAAAGGGGGCGCGGAGACAATGTCACAAGTTTCCCTTTGTTGACTCTAAGTACAGTTGGGGGTTTAACATGTCTATCTCGATACGATAAAACATGACTCATGGAGCTAATATTTCTGTCAGTGTTTGTGCATAATTACACATGCCAGAGGAGTTTGTCTCTAAATTTTTTATAGACCCTGGTGATTTTTTGATTCTTCTTCCTCGAAATCAATTGAAGCATTTGCGGGACTGTGTCAGCGTAAACACACAAAAGCAGAAGGAAAATGTACAACCCGTGATCAGTGCAGCCTAAGCCAGCAGGTGAAAGAGGCTATGTTCAGGGAGAAGAGGATGCATTGTACAGCTGCTTCTCTCCACGGAGTTAGTTGTACCATAATCATAAATGCTGCCTGCAGAAAAGGATTGGCTTGTGTTGCATGATGCACATCAGCTGCACCTTTTTTTTTTTTTCTTTTTTACTCGTTTGTTAGTTGAACTTGTGTAGAATATGCTTGGGTTTAGATAATCATTTTTTAACTGCTGTGAATTCTTTATCTGTTCAAATTTCTGTATTACACTCTTAAAAGCATTTAAAACTTCAAAGTTATAGTAATCTAAAATATTTCTTTAATTTCTCTTTTTGATGTAACCCTGAAAGACATTTGAAATGAAAGTCTATCATTTCTCACAAGACTATGAAGTTGAGAATATTTGGAGTGTTTTTCTAAGAAGCAAAAAGACCCTTATAGGGGACTGCGAGTGCGCCTCTGCAAATTATTTTCATGTAAAAGGAAATTCATATCAATAATTTGGCCTTTGGTTGTGCTCAGGTGTAAAAGAAGTCCAGATAGTTTTCATAGCAGCATTCATCTCATCTGCATTGTTGGTTCTGGTGTCTCTATTTTTTTTTCCTTGACAAACTCCATGGTTTCTCAGTGGGACTTAGGTCAGGCCAGTTTGATGGCTAACAAAGTAGAGTGGTGCCACAGTCACAGAAGCTGTTATTTGTACTTTTGGCAGTGTGGGTCAGTGCCAAGTCTACCTGGCAAAGCAAAGCGATGTCTTCATAAACCTTACTAGCAGAGGGCTCCACTGTAGACCACTGCTTTAGATTTTATGAAACACCATGTTACCAACACCCGGCAGATGACATGGCTGCCTAAATTGTCACTGACAGTGGAAACTTAATTGTGGATTTCAAGTTATATGAATTCAGCGCTTCTCCATTCTTCCTGCTGATTTTAAGGAACTTGATTTCCTAACTAAATGAAAGGTTTTACTTTCTGTATTGGTACATTTGGACTACCAAGCAACAGTTCAGTATTTTGTCTCGAAAGCCTAAAAGGCACTTCTGATGTTGTCTCACGAAATGAAACAGGTGTAGATTAGATCCTGCATACATCTATGTGTGGTGACTGTTAGATCACTGACAGTCACAGTGCAAGCCTTGCCAAACTCCACTAAACTCTTCACTGTCTGCTTCACAACAGTCTTGGGAAGACTGCAGAGGGTCTCCAACCAGAAACATTACTGGCTGAAATATTTCTGTACTATTTTCAACCAGACTTTTTTTCTTCCACTCAACTTTCCCTTAATATACTTGGATCCAGAATTCTGTGAGCAATCAGCGACTCCAGCTATGATCTATTTAGGCTAACTGTTCTTGTGGAGGTTGTCAATAATCGTAAAGATCCTCTTTATTATTGATCTTACCTAGACTTTAACGTTTTTAGAAACTGAATTTCTCTTGTGCTGGAGAAAGCCACAGTCATCAAAGTTAACAAAAATTAATGCTTGACACCAATACACCCAAATACTAGTATATATACACACACACAAAACTATTAGTTTTCCTGTTCCATTTGTGATCACTTGAGGAGATTCAATTCCAGTTTCCTCATTTTCCTGTAGCTTAAAACTTTTGTTTAAAGCTTCAGTCTCTTTTACATTCCAATAATCAACTCCCCAAGTTTACATGGGGAGCTGATTTCAGTTTTCAGTCACCTATCTCCAGATCCTCCTCTTGCTCTGCCTGCTTTCTGATATTTGCCTCATGTTTCCTGGCGGTTTGATAACTTAGTTTTTTTTTTCCTCCCTACCTGTAAATCTTTCCTTAATTTGTAATAAAAAACTAAAGTCATGAGAGTCCCAGCCTTTTACCTGAGTTTGGGTCCAGTTAAACAACAGAGCAGGGTTTTGGGGGCTTGGCCTGCAGATGTTGAACAGTTCAGTTTCTGATAGAAGTTGTTATACAAAAGTATATTTTAAGTGCTTCTATTTGTTAATATATGACTGTGTGTGAGTTTGGGTACCCATAACAGGACCCGTTTTCTGTATTGGTACATTTATTGGACACTTAACAAATCATAATTTTTATCATGAAAAATTAGCCAATTGAATGGCACATCATTTTTTCCTGTGGGTGAGATTGGAAAGAATTTTTATTTAAATTAATTGAAATCAAGTGTAACATAAACTTACCTGCACTTTATCACCTGCTTTCTCTATAATGAAAATTATTTATGTCAGATATCTTGCTGTACTTCAGCAATTGGTAATCTACACTTATATTAAGTGATCCGTCTGGGATTTTTCACTTTGATTTCACTCACCTTCACTTTTCCCTGTCTTAACTTCCCCTCGGTTTAGCGAAATGCCCTGCTGTCCAAGTCTGCCGTAAAACATGTTTATTACACAATCACATAAGTCCTGCCAACTAAACAAAATGAATGAATGATGAGCTGAGTGATGGCCCTTCAGATACAACTTCCTATAGTTATATTACTGTGACTGATTCACCACATTTTGAATCCCAATGATTGTCCGATAAATAATGCAAAAAGCTTATTTCCAAGCGGCAATGCAGAGAAAAAAAAAATCCACCTTGCATATAGATGGGAGGTGAGCCATGTCTGTCTCTCAGCCTGTGGCCCCAGAGCAGCTTTATCATTCATAGGACTAAACAGACAATCAATTCAGCAGCCATGTATGAAGGATGAAGGGATGCGACAAGCTGTGAATGATGAGAAGCCAAAAATCAAAGGCCTCAGTCCTTCTGAGGTCTAATAGCCATTACCAGCCCAGACAGCAGCAGTAAAATGAGGTTAATCATTCGCATGGAGCCGTTCAGAGAAGATTGACTGAACTTGATGTCCAGTCATATAACTCATAAATATTTACCTCACACTAAACAGCTGTGCTTGCTCTGTTGCTGCACATTGATTTCTGATAGATACCATCAAATTATTGTTTCAAGTGTGGTCAGTGAAATCCATTAAGGCAATACTTCTACTAAGACTCAATTAAGCTAACCTAAAGAAATTAATAATACAATGAAGTTGAAAGAAAACAAAAGACTTAAGTTTCTGTTTGGACATGTCTAGTACCTCGCAGAAATATTCATCTCACATGATTTTTTTACTCCAAATACAAATCTGAAAAGTGTATTTGTGTTAAGGAACATGTACTCTGATGCTCCTTACTAAAATTCAGTTCAGTCAATTCCCTTCAGAAATCACCTAATTAGTGAATAAACTTTATGGGATCTTTTAAAGAGGTCCAACTTAATATTTGCCACAAGTCATGTAGGGTTCAAGTATAACTTTTAGGCACACATGCAAAAAACCCTTTGGTGAGGCCATCCCAACTGCAGGTGGCAACAGGGAATGTTTTTCTTCTGCAGGCTTAGAGAAGCTGGTCAGAGTTGATCTTAGAAAAAAAAAACACATTAGAAGCTACAACAGATTTTACACTGGAGTGGATGTTGAACTTTCAGCAGGGCAACAATTTTAAATTGTGTCAGGATGGCCCAGTCAGACTTAAAACTATAAATCATTCTCATTTCAGCTTTGAATTATGTGATTATTCCTGTTGATCTATCACACAAAATTACAATAAAATACTTTCAGTTGCAAAATGACAAAATCTGAAAAATGTCAAGGAATAAAAATTTTTGCAATGCATTGTATACTTACTTTGGTTAGAAAAAACCCCAGCAGAAACAAGTAGTTCAAAGATGGAAGATGTCAAAAATGCAATCTGGATTAAATAAATTCATAGTTTATGCGTCCAGTTTAAGCTTATGGATAAAGCATGCAGCTGTATTGAACACTTGGGCCAGGTCCTTTGACCTTATTGACATACTGAAATCAGAAATTTCCTTTATAAAAGGCGTTAATGTTTCCTCAGGCAGACATGTTTCCAATTCAATTAGTTTTAATGAAGCCGGTGCTCAGTGCTTACTGAAGTGGAGAAAAAAAGGCATAAATGGCTGATGGTAATAGAGGACATATTATTGGAGGAAGGGGTCGGACACACGGTGCGTGTTTCTAAGTGGCGAAAAATGCTTCCATCAGGCTGGTACGAGCCAGTGGCTTGGGAAGCAATGAATTGTATGAGCTTTAAATGATGCATTTGGTCTCTGGGGCGAGGCTGGAGGAGAGTGAAGAGTCAACTGTAGAAGTACACCGATGGACGCCCTGGTTCAAATGATGCATGTGGGGTATCACTAAGTGGCCAATAATGCTTATCTATGAAACTAATTTACATAAATGTATTAAAATGGTCTAAAAAAGGAAGTTGTAACATGAAATGATGATAATTTTCCTGAAAGCTTTAAGGATTCTACTTAATACAGCCATCACTGAAAAAGTGACTAAATGCAGGGATGCATCTTGGATTCTAACATGGTCAGATGCATTGGCTCCCTTCCCACAGGGAAATGCCCTTAGCCTGTGTTATGGCCAGCGCCGTTGCTCCATGGTGAAGAGAAACATATTAAGCACACTCATGCACGTGTAATCTGCTCATGTCTTTCAGTCAAATCATATGCATGATTTGTCATCTGCTCTTCGTAACAATTCTTTGTCTGCTGCCTTCTTTATTACACGTCAACACATTCTAAATGAAAATATTCTGTTATATGATACAGAAAAATCTAATATGAAACGTACTTGCCAGAAAATGTTTTTTTTTTTTTTTTGTGGGGAGAGTGGGGGCAAACACATAATGACGCAAATATCTGACATGTATTAAGACATTTAAAAAAATTTAACCCAAAAGTCTGAGCTAGCATACATCAAGAATAATAAATATGTTATGTCTTTGGTTCTAAAAGATGGTGCTTTATATATGAATCCAAACTTTGTGTGTTGTTTTGTTGTTAAATCTAAAATGCAGGAAACTAATGTCTAATTATCATTCCCTGTTTTTCTTTTTTTTTTAGTTTTTAACCTTCAGAGTTACCTTAATTCTTTGTAGCATACATTTTTTAGAAGACCAAGAAACATATAGCAGAGATTTTGGTCCATATAGACATGAAAAAATAAAAACGTTATTACAATCTTGTTGACTGCACATCCCATGGGGTAACAGAAGCCATTTGAGTAAAGTGAATCTATTATTACGTAAAAAAAAAAAAAAAAAATGTTTTGTTTGGATTTTATTTGACTGAACATAATGAGCAAGAAAAACATCACAGATGCTAGTTTTATACAAAAGACCATGTGAGAAGATTTCATTTTTCATCAAAAACAAGAAGACAAAAACCATAGCAATTTGACGTTTTTTTTTGGGGTGGGGGGTTCAAATTGCTGGTTAGAAATAACTTGAAAGTCTTTTCTTTTCCACACTTTTCAAATTGACAGTTCACAGTTTGGCTTGGTTGACCCAAACATAGTATGATTTCACCAAAATCCAAAGAGATTGCCCTTGTGGCATGGCAATGTTTTCTGTGGCCCTAAGAGGAGATGAAATAGCCTGTAATTCATCTTTTGAGGCCTCTTTTGTTGTGGCAAACCCATCTAGTAAGCCAGACTCTCACAACATAAACTGATGGTTTTAAAAATCTCCCACTGGAAACACAAGTGTACATCAACAGTGACAATGTGCCAGCAGATAGTCAAGGGCCAGATTCTTGAAGGGTCAAGAGGGGAATAATGTGTGCATGTGTGTGGACAGAAGGGGAGGGTGAAGGGGGTTGTAGTGTGTGTTTGTGTGTCACAACCAACACGAGAGAGTTCCAGCCCAGTCTCCCACACAGCTTTGTCATATCATTCGGAGATTAGGAACACACATGTCAAGCCCGGCAGAGCTTGCTGCAATAATGCACCTGCCAGCTCTCAAGATCCACTCACCCCTTTCTGCTGATGCACTAACAAAAAGCAATGCATACACACACACACACACACAATAGATCCTCAGTGTTTTTATCCTCAGCTAAATTTATTTGTGCCTAAAGAGATGCATGTTTTTAGATTATCTCATGGTATTTAGAAAATATATATTTTTTCAACTTGAGGGGAAAATAACATGGATTGAGTAATTTCTGTGAAGGAAGAACGTAATCCACCACACGTATTGAGAAAAAGCACACCACATATCAAAGAATATGAAAAGGTTGGAAGCTGAGAAAAGTGGATATTTTACATGAAAAGCCTGATGGGAGAAGGTCGGCGTCTTTCTTCTTGACAGACTTGCGTGAGAAAAAGGAGAGCGAGGAGCTGAAAGAGATTCATTTCCACCAGATTCCAGGGTCATCCAACCTAGTCATCCTAGAAGCGCTTGAAAAATACGGAGGCAAGACTGGAGATATTCTTCTCCCCAAAAAGGACTATGACTGAGGAGAATCACTGACCTTCAAACAAGCTCTCTATCCATATAGAGTAGGAAGAGACATGCACAATCCATCAAAAATGCACATGAACTTTCCCTCTTCAAATAGTTCCCACTCGAAAAGCAGTCAATGGATCAACTATGAATATTGCATGTAGTGAATTGGAGGGATTCAGAATTCACACTGAAAGGCAACAACAACAAAAAACAAAACACACAAACTGGTCATTTTAGAACGTCATACATCAAGAGAAAATCTTACAAAAGGATTTTCTCAGAACAAATGTTCAGGTGGGGAAAATAACGTATTTAGATCCAGCTGTTGATTGTTTGATGGTACAAATTACATCACTTTGCTTGTAAAACAGAATCCTACGTTAGATTAAAAAGAATCCCCCTAGTCATCAAATTTCCTTTTTGCCACACTCTTTCTTTAGGATTGGAAAGATCAGTGTTAATTTTCAGCCAGGCTTTGATTGGATGAACCCGCCTCCCTCGTGCACGACACGGATAGCACAGGTCAGTGGCTGGTGCAGTGTTGCATGAAACAAACAAATAGAAAAAGGCACCTCATGGCACTTGGCTCTCCCCAGAATGCAACTGACGGCAAGCCTGCCAGCGTCTCATAATAATGACCGGTAACCAAAGGATGGGGGAGTGCGGGGAGACATGGGTAGGTAGGAGTAGAAGAGGACTTGAAAACTGGAAAGGAATTGAAACGAACGTTGCATTTTATTGCAGTAAAAATTAATTAAAAGGTGACAACTAATATGAGAAATATGTGTAACTTTACACTGTAGGTGTGCTTGAGACAATACATGAGAGACAGAGCTATACAATATCCATACCCCATGAAGCATAAACTTTAATATAGTGGGATTTTATGTGGTAGCCCATTATAAAGTAATGTACTGTATATTTCTGAAGAGGAAAAGGATAATCAGCACAATCTTTTTCAAAAACTAAATTGGAAAATAGTGTTTTGTATTTTGCAGTGTTCAACAACCCTATTGCAATACTTTGCAGCACCAGCTTTACTGTGATTTTTGTTGAAAGTCTTATTGAGAGGGTTTGTACTTGTACTGCAGAAATGGAGACTGAAATGTGCTTTTTTGCAAAATAGGTAAATGTTAAATGTTCTGTACTTGTATAGTGCTTTATCAAGTTCAGAGGACCCCAAAGCGCTTCATACTCCATTCAGTCATTCTTCCATTCACACACTCGTTCACACGCTGATGGTGGCAAGCTACTGGATTGTGGCCACAGCTGCCTCGGGGCAGTCTGACAGAAGTGAGGTGCTATTCCTGCTTCTATGCTATTCATTAGAGGTGAAAGTGGAGTTAGATTAGACAAAGTGATTCGATAAACGTACATCTTCAAGTTTTGCCACAAATTCAAAATTTTATATGGGTGTAAATATGCTTTCATCTAAACTGCACCATTATGTATCTGTCAGTATGTTAAGGCTGATTTCCCTTCTGGGAGGTGAACCTGTGCCTCAGTCTCAGTGCAGCCTCTAAAAATGTTTTATTTCAGAATAGTTTTGCATCTATGCTGCATCCATTTCCCCATAAACTCTGACAAGTTTTTATGTCTTCGCTGAAAAAAAGGTGTGCCCACAGCATCATACTGTCACCACTAATTTTACTGTGTCTTCTATGCTTCTTGTGGCAAACTGCAAATGGAAGTTTTATGGCTTTCTGTTCAGTAACGACTTTCTTTTTGCTATTTTTTCATAAAGGTCAGATTTATGACATGCACAAAATTTGTCCTGTTGACAGATTCCACTTGTGGATATGTTTATCTCCTTTTATTACCAATTGACATGTTGGCTCCTTTTATGATTAACACACACATATACTGTATAAACGTATAAATACATATACACACGGACACACACGCAACATATATATTCATAATATATTTATGTTTAATATATAATTTATATTTATATTTGTATCTATATGGAATGACAAGGTGGAAAGGCTTTGCAGGAGAACATCGCAGATGGATGTAAGACTAGCACAGCTGGGCAGATCATTCTGTGATAAAATGTGGAAAATAAGACTGATTATTACAGATCCTGGTAGCATCAGACAGACAGTTGGGAGTCATCTCAAAACTCAGGAGGGAAGAAGCAAGGCAAGAGGTCACAATTATGCCCCGCTTACAGCGCTCCCTCCTCCTCATGAAGTCCTTTAATATATTCGGTTAGTTCTTGTAAGGCACGGAGGAGAAATTCTAATTAAAGAGTGGGGGGAATTTTGACACATGTGAGGCAGAGATCAATATTTAGTACCATAATCAGCCTGTTCTTGATGGTTTCAAGAGGTGTCACTTGCGAGCGCACTGTTGTGGCTCTCCATTAGGGAGCTGGGCTAGAGGCAAACAGGCAGGCGAGACAAGGAAGAGGCTGCAAAAACTCCCAGTCATCATGAATCAAAGCAAGTGATGCCTCGCGTACTCCGTTTTGCTTGCTTTTTATCTTCATTCATCCTCCTAAAAGAGAAAAGTGAACTGTGTCAGCCGGCTTTGTGGAAGTGGGAAAAGGAAGGAAGAAAAATGCTACAGAGGGGACACGGTAGATGAGGAGGAAGTGCAGCTGTCAAAGGGGATGATTTTAAGGTGCACAGATGGTCCTGTCCTGCCCGCCTGCTGAGTAATTTCTGTCTTTGGCTTGACAAATATTACATATAAAATTTGTTACGTATAAAATTTGAAACAAGTAAATAATAGATTAAAAGATTCTGCACAAAAAAAAAACAAAAAAACTTAGGTTACATAATTGCTAAATTTCATAGAAGCAAAAATTGTAAATTATTACTGAATGTGTGTCTAACTTATAAGGTGATGGAATTTTTGCTTGTCACAGAATTATATCTATATAGATATAGCATAGCATCTGCTGTACAAAGCTATACAGTTTTATAGGTTTTTAATATGCAGGAAAACAAAGTCTTGCATTGTCACTGAATACCGCAATGGCAACCATAAGCAAAACTTTGCAGCAGTTTAGGATCCTCTGCTGGTGCAAAGAAAATCTAAATTCAAACAGGACAGTACAGAGATTAAGCTCTGTTTTAAACATACAAAAACAGAGGTTAAACTTTATGCCAACACTACAGTTTTTTGTTGAATTTAAATCTAACTCAAGAGAAATAGTTCCTTGCATTTTTATTGCCAATGGTTGTTCTTCTTTAATGAGTCTGAATACAGCAAACAAAAATGCCAATGTGAAAAAAAAAAAAAAAAAAAGTTAATGTTTTGAAAGGAAAAGTGGTTAGTTCCATTATGGTGGCTGGTGAGCTTAACTTTAGGTCGCTGAATTTGGCAAGCAGAGGTTGAATGAATTGGAACAGCACAGTCTGATTATAATATTGCAAATATCGAAGTTGTATTGATGATTGCAATTCTGAACATCATGCAGCTCTTTTTTCAATGCACATCTTAGTAACTTAGGCAGTAAAAATAATACAAGACTCATCCCTCTTCTGTGGAGATGGAGATAAAATATTAAGTACCTAACTAGTGCATGAATATGTCAGATTTGTGTTAAAGTGCTGCACTTACAGTTATATTCTAGTACTGATGTTGACCACTGGCTTAGTATCAAGAACATGGTGTTGTTTCCAGAGGGCAAAGAGCGAGGGCTGTGCACAATGTGTGTGCATGTGGGAGGGAAGGGGGTTAGTTGGAGGGGGTTTTGCTCAGGCCAGGTTGTCCCCTGTCTTCATGTGTCAGCTCGTCTCCTTGTTCTTGCATGTCACTGACATACACGTGGGTACTTGCCAAACCCAAGTTGCTCCAATTAACGGCCGTCCCACTGCGCTATCCGATGTGCATGGCGCAGTCGGGCCGGGGTGACAAGATATGGTCTGGGATTTGTCTCTCCAGTGACATCAGGAAGGAATTTTAAGAGGAGGGGGAAAGGCATGCAAACACATACCGGCTCATGCTGCGTTGAGATAGGTGGATAACAAAGACTCTTGTAAATGAGTGGCAGCGAGGAAGGCATTGAGGATTCTCTAATTACTTGCTGCAATCTATCTAAGTCACTGGCCTTCTAATTTGATTTATCAGAATGCATGAAATCCCTGGAATAATGCCCTTATTAGAAGGACAGAGCTGACGGGGGGACAAGAGGTCTGCCAAGTGGGGGAGGGGTGGAGAGATTTAAGCATCAATTACAGTTAAAGGGTGAATTAATAGTTATTAAACCACAAACATAGCTATCATTCTTTCTGATAACTCTCTGGCTCTTGGAGGTGCACAGATAACATCAACACACTGTTACATAAAAAAAAAAAAACTTGGAAAATTTTTTTTTCAAAAGTCATCCATGTGCTCATGCAGGATATGGAAAAAGAAAAAATATGCTTAAAACAGAGCCAGCCTTAGGTTGCCTTAGCCCCCCCACTACACATTTTATCACAGTAGATCCTGGTTAGCTAAAATCCACAAGTACTTGAAATCTTCTCTAAAAGTGCTTATAATTTCCTATTTTAATAGTTCAATCATCAAATACACTTTAACGTCTTAATACGAACTTTAAAAACTCTTACTTGCAGAAGCTCTCATCCATGGTCTTTTTTTTCTCTGCTCTTTGGTGTACAGCCAATCAGTGCCAAGGGAAAGGAATGACATTATTGAATCAGAGAAGAAGGTAGGTAGGTAGGTAGGTAGGTAGGTAGGTAGGTAGGTAGGTAGGTAGGTAGGTAGGTAGGTAGGTAGGTAGGTA
>CAEGAE010014471.1:0-64156 GCA_903067095.1 Girardinus metallicus | reverse complement strand
TCCTGTTCAGGGTTGCTATACAAGTATCCTCTGTTCTAATTCCATTTCTGGGTTGGAAAAACAGGAGTCTACAAAGTAGTCTAATAATGTCTAATATAAAGTAGATAAACTAGATAAACTAGATAAACTAGATAAACTAGATACTCCTACTCAGGGTTGGTAGATAAGTATAAGTAAGTATCCTCTGGTCTAATTCCTTCTCTGCTTTGGAAGAACAGGAGTCTAAAATGTAGTTGCTAAGGTAGTTTTTCTGGATTCCAAGTTTGTTCTAATCCATGTTCTGGGTTGCTAAATAAGTAAGTAATCAATCTCTGGATCGTCAGAATAATCGATTTCTAAAATAATCGTTAGCTGAAGCCTTTATTTTAAATTTGTGTTTTTAGTGTTATTGGAAACAATTTTAACAGGTTTCGTATGACTATTGTGAACTCCTCTTAACTTTGTGATTTGTAATGTCACTGTGAACCAGAGGGGGAATCCCTTCCTGCAAAACTTAAAGAAAAGTCCCAGGAATGCTGACCTTAAACTTCTAAAACTGCACATGTTGCAATAAGCAGAAGTTTAAATAAGCACAAAAGCACACAGAAGAGCTTTGCCTGTGAGGAGCTGACCGCGCTGCACGCCTTGTATCCACAAATAGTCTCAGATTTATTAGTTAGACTCGCACACCGAGTTTCTCCGGTATTGAACTCGGTGACAAAGAAGCAATATGAGAAGGAAATACATACAAGAAAATAATAGATCTGGAATATTAAATTCAAGTCTCCCTCACACATCCCGGGAAGAGCAAACGCTGCCAAACATCAGCGGCTTAGAAACGCGTCCAAACAGGATTGACCGAACCCCCTTATTCCTGAAACCGTGAGCCCGTTTATTCCCTTCGCCCTCAGAAGGCGTTTCGAGATGATTGATTTTTACATTATTTTAATCCAGCAGGCTCACGGGTTATTGGAAAGAGGAGTGATGGATCTAGATGCGCAAGACTGGGCATTGATCACCGGGAGAGGGGAGGTCGGCTCGTTTTCTCCAGGATCCTTCTGAGACGCCAATAAACGCGCGTCAGCGGCGCACGCGCACGCATCTCGGCACGTGAAAGCGATTTTTCTTTTTTTTTCTTGAAAGTTTCCCCTGCGTATCTCACTCTAACTGATTAACCGACCGTGCGTAACGCAAACGGTTCCGTGCCAGATCCTCACGATGTGAGAACGAATAAATGGAATGTTGCGACTTATAAAAATGTTATCTATTGAGAAGGTGAACGTGGAGCTGCGTATTCGCACATTTTGCCTTCTGCTTGCATGAGATAGATGGGTCGCAAAGGAAGCGAACGGAGGTAAGCGCGCACTCGTGTTACAAGAAGCGTTTTTTTTTTTTTTTTCCTGGAACGCGCACAGACAGACAGACAGACAGCGCTGCTGGTGCGGCAGCAGACTGAGGAGAGCAGGAGAGAAGGAAGCACAACTCAAGCGCGCATCTCTCACTTCCAGCTGGAGCGGGCTGCCAGGGGATACCAGCGCTCCAGTCTAGTCAAAGTTTTTGGATCACAGCAGGACGAAGGGAGCCTCCACATCCCCCCAACGGATCTGGGAAGCAAGCATGGACGTCGGAGAGGCACCAGCGCTTTGAGCGGAGCGGAGCCAAAGAGACATCCAGACATGATTTGGGTCACGTTTTTGCCCTTCTTGATGCCTTGCGTGGCCGCGAACAGGACGTCGGACCCTGTGCCGTTCTTTCACGGGCATGTGTTTGAGAACTCGTCTCCCGGCTCGCGGGTCAACGGGCTCAGCGTCCCGCTGAAGCGACTCAACTCGCGCCGGCTGTGCGGCACCGCGCAGCCCGGCTCGGCGGCAGCGCACTATAAACTTCTGGGAGACGGGAGCGTGGACTTCCGCGTCTTTGCGCACCACAAACGAGGGCATGTTCTGCTGAAGACGACCCAGACTCTGGACCGAGAGGAGCGGGCTGAGTACACCCTGAGTCTGGGTCTGTGCTGCGGACAGTGCGCGGAAGGGGAGGACGCGTCCGAACTCGTGGCGTCCATCAAGGTGGACGTCCTGGACACCAACGACCACCAGCCCGTTTTCCCCAGCGCCAACATGAAGCTGAATCTGGACGATGCCACTGCGCTGCGCGCGGCGATCTGCTCACTGAGCGCACGAGACGGCGACAGCGGCAAGAACGCGGAGCTCATCTACTTCGCCGAGCCCAAAAACGGAAGTTTCTACGCGGTGCCCAAAACGGGGGACATCCTCCTGGTCGACTCCATCCTCGGTCTGGAGGAGCCCATCAAGTTTCAAGTGTTTGCGCGGGACCGCGGCTGGCCACCCCGCACGAGTCAAGGTGTCTCCGTGGAAATAAACCCGCGGCAATGGCCCGCCGCGCGCTCCGCGAGCCCCGGACCGCGGCAGCAAGTTGAAGCGCAAGCGCGGAAGTCCCGATCTGTCACGGAGGAGGAAACGCCGGTTCTCATCAGCGTGTCCGAGGACGCGGGGATCGGTTCTGTCGTGGTGAACCTGAACCCGGTGAGGTTCCAGTCGGCCGCCTTCGAGCTGGTGGAGCCGGAGCTGGAGAGCTCCCCGGTCAGCGTGAGCCGGGACGGCGGGGATGTGGTCATCATGCGGAGGCTGGACCGGGAGACCGAACCTCTGGTGGAGATCACCGTCAGGGTGCAGGACAAGAGAGGTGAGCAGAGGCTCTCACACACGTGTGTGCGAGAGAGAAGGAGAGAGTGTGTGCGGGTGAGAGGCAGCAGAGCGTGGCGGTTTGCAGTGCGCTTTTCTGGAGTCGAAAATTTGTGCAAGAAAAAGGATTTGCAAATCTTTTTAAAATAAACTCTATAAAGTGCGTGGTTTTTACTTACTTACTCTTTTTTTTTTACCCAACATGCGCAGCGAGTACCGTGTTGTGACATATGGCAGGTCAAAAAAAAAAAAAAAATCGAAATTGTCATACGTATTGTTGTTAATATGTTATTAACAATGTATTAATAAATGTATAGCTGATTATCTCCGTGATAAGTGGCTTGAATTACCACCATTGTCAAACAAAAGAAAATACACCGAATTTTAAACATTATTACTGAAAACTTGTCATCTCAGTTTAGGGAGACGTTGTGCTGGGTTTCGTTGTCTTGAAGCATGGCTGGCCCGAGTTATAAGCGAGCTCTGAATTCACATACGGTGTGTCCACACATACATTAGCTGCACACATTAAAGGAAAGTTTTATTGTTTTAAAGTCATTCCTCAGAGCTATTTTTAGAATACCCGCTGCCTGTGTCTAAGTAGCTGAAGTTCCCATCAGCCCGGCGTCAAATCAATGTGGAGTATTTCTTCTTGTTGATATAACTGTTGTGAAGGTGGGAAAGTATTGAATTCCACTCCAACTTAATTTAAATAGGTGACAGGAAACAGAGTTTATAAAGAGGTTTGAAAAACCTGGGTTTAATTTTACTTCCGGTTATCAGCAAAGAAATTTGCATATTACCTAAATATTTAGCTTTGTGCTAAAAGTGCAGCTTCAATGCAATATTTGGATTGTTAAGAAAATATTCAGTTTCACATAAATAGCTTCCGATTTAGCGTGCTAATGAAATGTACGGTTGCAGCTAAGTATTTAGTATGTTCAGCTCAAAAAGTTCTTGCTGAATAAACATTTACTTTGAAACTCACATTTATAAATGAATGAAAAACATGCAAATCAAAGTGAACATTTGACTTTGAAAAATGAATTCCCGTTTATCCCAAATTATTGCTGTTAAATTTTGACTCTTTAACTTTACAAATGGACCCCATATGAGCAAACACTTACTGCCTGTTTTAATATCAATCTCTGTATTTGAGGATCACTGAAAGTCAATATTTTAGTTAGTGAATTTGTGGTGAATGGTGGGCTGAACCCAAATAAAATTCTGCTTAGGACTCCGTATAACCTGCATGTTAGTGTTTGTTGTTTTTGTAAATATGACTAATGAGGAAACTAGTCAGTGGACAGTCAACAACCTGAGGTCTGATTCATGGAGATTTAAAAAAAAAAAGTGTGTAAGGTCTACTGCTAAGAGCCTCGTATTGCAGCTTGTTGTGGGTTAAGCGGTGTCAGAGTGTCCCAAAGCGGTCGCAGCAGAGGTTAAAGTGAGCGTCATTCATCAACGCTGGCGATGATGATTCATGCGCCTGGATAAATTAGGGCAGAGGGAATGTGCCTGCTGCTGCTGCTGACAGTGCCAACAGATGCTGGGATGTCAGGGGAGACGCACGGCGCGTACCGGCCATCACAGCAGCAGCTTCATTATCACCAGCACATCCGCAGCGAGAGCAAAGACACGGTGTGACCAACCAGTCGCTCCGGGAATCGCTTCAGCACAGAAGCTTAAAGTTTTAACGTAGTAATGTAGAAGTCGTGAAAATGTATCGTGACCGTTTGTCTGTTTGCTGCAGTTATCGGAGACTTCCCTTGTTCAAGTTAGCAGCCCTCGCCTGGAGTCACACAATCAATGCAAACTATTGGGTTTGGTAATGTGGGTTACCCCGGAGCAGGAGAGCTGATCCTGCTTCTGGGACACATCCGGCCCAACAGGATGGATTGTCTGGATCACCTGAATGAACTTCGCCATATAGATCCAGTGTGGCCCGCTGAGACCCAGACCAAAATTAGGGCTGGTTTGTTGCTTTTAATTATAAGGAGGTACTCAGTTGAGAGTTTTGACATCTGTTTTTACAAGGACATGTTGTTGTGGGCCGGTATCCAGACTTTTTGTAATTATAACAAGTGCTCCAAAATCTGCCAAGTGATGAAATATGTTGTAGCTTATGTGTGTGTGTTTTTTTTTCTTTAAATAAACTCTGCATTTTATCAAAAGTCACTCTTTTTCTGTCAACAATAATAATAATAATAATAATAATAATAATAATAATAATTAATTAATGAAAAACTAGCAAGTTGTTTTATATTTCTCTAATAATTTACTGAAATCCAATCCAATTTGAGTTTAATAGTGTTTACACCTAACTCTATGGTGACCATAAGATATCAGGCTTTTCCTACTTAATACTCTTGACCTGTTTTTTGAGTCAAAATAGACATTTGTTGGTAGCAAAACCATACTGAGTAGTTTACTGAAATGCTGGGCTAAGCTAAAGCTACTGTCTTTCCCCTCTGCTTTCATAAAACTTGTTCTTAACCCCCTGCAGTCTTCAGAGACGGGGTCATTTAAACACCAAGAGTTTTTTACTCTGTGTGGTCCAGCGGGGTCGCACTGATCCTGTGTGTGCTTTTCCGAGGTAATTTTTGTGTGTCGTTTCGGAAACTGACAGTCTGACGGGACAATTTCCCACTTCCTCGCTGTCTGACCATGACCGTGGCAGCCAGCTCCGTTCAGTATGGGGCCATGTTCCTGAAGTAACGAAAAGTGGACTGTTCCTCCAAGGTCAAAAGTTTCCCTTTGACTTTTCAAAGGGCTGTACTGCAGTGCTGTATCTTAATGAGCTCTCCCCTTCATCATCCGACGCATTGAAATCAGCTCTTATTGACAGAGCCGTATCACTATGTTCACAAGGAGGCGTTCTCTTGCTCTTATGGACACCAGGCCAGAGTCAAAGTATTTGCACATAGCTCTGTGCAGTGTGCAAACTTATGATTGGTCATAAGTTTGTGTAATGCAGAAATGCGTTCGGACAGCAGTGTTTGTTTTTCACTTCTACTGAAGCACTTCTACTCCATGGTCTTTGTATTGGCAGGCGGCATTGAAACTTTTGAGGAACATTTATCAGAAGCGGTGGGAAATTATGTATGTTTGTACGATTCTTCACAAAATACCTACAGTGATCATTAAAAAGGCTAAAACCTTCTGAATGGAAGGTATGAAGTTGTTGTTTATGGAAGCGACTGTCTGCAGAAAGGTGTGGAGCCGTCTCTGTGACAGTTTTATCAGCATATGGGGACGCCCTCACATACACTGAAATGGGAGGGGTGTCCCCAGGTGGTCTACACCATGTATGAAAGGTGTGTGTGAATACAAACATCCTGTGACCGTGTGACCACGTATCAACTGTTTGGCCTCAGATGAAATATGGAAGATCCTTAGTCCTCTTTAAGGTGGTCAGGGGGGGGAAGGTCAGGCTGACGGGGGACAAAACTGGGCTTCCAGGGAAAAAAAAAAACTAACACATAATGAAAACTTGCAAGGATGTTTAAAATTGCAACCTTTGCCTAATAAGATGTGTTTCCATTGGCCATGTAATTGTTTGACATTTCATAAATAAATTTGCTCAATGGAAACAAACAATAAAAAAAAAAAAAAAAAAAACTTGTTTTCTGATAAAACTAGATGAGGTGGGTTTCTTGGCCGTATCGAAATTGGTTTATTTCACAAAACGACAGTGCAAAGACGTTTTTGTTTTGATCACATGAGTCACAGAGGCTCTACTTACCGCTTCAATAATGTTCGACCACAAAGTCTCTGACCCTACAGTTTGCTTCTCCAACATTCTGCTCACCTATCTTGTTTCTGTTCTGAATATTGTCTGGATCATGTTTCAGATTTCAATGTAAGCACCCAGACATGAGCCTGAGTTATGAAGATGTTAAACCCAGCGTGCTTAGTGCAAGGAAAATTTGCCCTGATGATGCCTTGCTGTTTGTATCTTTGTATAAATTAGATACACCATGATGTGTGAAATGGCTTAGTGACTTTCAGCATTACACACACGTCACATATTGTTCTTATCTGTCTAAATCCTCTTCTGACCGGCCCTCATCTCATTCGGTTCATTCGGGTCACTCATTCAATCTTCGCTGTGTCCCGCCTTGCTCCTGTATTTGAATTTTGATACGTTTTCCACAAGATGCAGGTCAATACAGACTTTTGCGAGGAGGATCAGTGAAAATGTAGCCTTAACAGCTTTTAAAAGAGCTGAAAAGCCTAACCATTAAGGAGTTTGATGTGCCGGGTGGAGCAGAAGGGGCTTGGGATGGAATGCGTTTCTGCGACCTCACTTTTTATTTTTTTCCCCAAGTTTCATGCTAAAGGACTGCAAGTTTTCATTTTCAGACTTAAAAGGTGGACAGCGGGGAGGCGGGGGGAGGGGAGGCCAGGCTGAGATTGGCGTCTCAGGCGCTAGGAACGGAGCATCCGTTGGGTTGTTGACGGCTCACTAGAGAAGTCTCTTAATCCATGTGGAGTGGAGAGTCCTGCCGGAGCCTTGACCTCCATCCATCTGCTCCCTTTATCCTGTAATCCCATCTCATTCTCTCCGTCTGTCTCTCTGTCGCACTTTCTCCCTTCGCTCGCTTACTCTTTTTTTTTTTTTTTCATTTTTATTTTTGCTCCCACTTTAGGGATTTTGGTAGGAGTGGAAACACTCCTACCAAAAGAGTGTAGCAGGGAACGCTTCCGATTTGATTCTTGGAGGGATAAAGGTGTGTGTGTGTTTCAGACTGGATGCGTGTGATCTGTCAGGACCTTAGATAACTTCCTGCTCTCTGAGTTTGTTGCCCGTTTGTGTCGAAGCTGTCCTATATAACTCAGGTTATTGTTAACCAAACATCCCGGCTCTCGCTCACTCTGGCTTCTCTTTGCTGTGTGTTCACATGGGCCAGGCGCGATTAAGATTAGGATAAATCTCCCGGGGACCGAATGGAAGTTGTTGTCACGGCAAAAGCGAGCTTTCCATGGTTCTAACAGGGATTGTTTTTAATGCACAGCTGTTCTATCTTTAAGACAGAATAATAACACTATCTGCTCTGTCATTGCTCCAGCACAGACCCGAGTGTGTTTATGCACACAGGATTTGGGTTTGATATCTCGGGTTGTTTAATGCCGTGCCAGCCGCAGTAAGAGCATCAAGCGAGAGCCCCATTAATTTCCCCCAAAGCTTGTTCCTCCCCCTTTAAAACAGCCAAGATGAGGCTGTTCTTTGACCGCAGTAACTCCTGCTGGTGTGGTGATTAAGGAAATGATTCATTTGGTTAATTAGTTGAGTGATTAATTTATTAGGTTACAGGAGGATCTTTTTTTCCCCCTCCCGTCTTTCAGGCTTTTGAGGAAGAGGAGTGACTTGCAGAAGTTTTTTTTTTTTCTCCTGTGTAATCTCTTAATTTCTTCTTCTGTCTCAATTAAGGTATGACCATCTGTCATCTTCACATTATCCAGCCATCCCTGCATCAAGTAGATAAAAGTTTAGTATTGTAGACCTTTTAGCTAATGATTATAATGCACTTCCTTTGTTGTAAGCACTGTTCTGGCATCGGCTGTTCTGGACTGAAGGCCTGTGTTTTTAGTCAAAAGTCGACTCACCCCATTAATATGTCAGAGTTTTGTGATGTGAATTTCAAAAACGCTGCACCAACCTCAGCTAAGCTGAAAAAACATTGATTTTCCGGTGGGGAACTCTTCTGTGTTGGTTTTGACATATGACTGGACTCAATAAAATCCTTTCCTCATCCTCTTTCAAGCAGAGATTTTCAGTCAAAGCTCTCTGGTATTTCATATTCTGTTTATGAATTCATCCTCCTTCAAAGAAAGTCAAGTTCCACCTAAAGAAAATGAACAACAACCAGTTCAGTTCAGTTTTACTTCACTTTGGTAAATTATCCACATTATGCACTTAACCACAATGGTGACAATCAGTATTTGATACCTCTTAAGCTTTTTTTCCGGTTTCCCTTTTTACGAACAATGAAGAGGTCATTCATTCTCAAGCGGGACCGAAAAACAGAACTTTTTACAGTAAAACCCTACATTTACATCATCAATAATGCAAGTCTGCAGATGTCATGAAAAGTTGAGATTGACTAGATTAAGAAGATTAGATGTCATGTATGAACTCAATGGAGTGCACATTTCTGTAACTTGTACACTTAATATAAAATTATTTAAAAAAATAATTTTTTTTCACATTTGTACTCAGACAGAAAGAAGACATTTGAACAGGTTTATATCTTAAGAAAAGGAGTACATATTGAAAAGAGGCACTGACTGGTTGGTGCTCAGGATGAAAGGTTTTTCAGTCAGGTGTTCTGGAACCCTGCTGTGGTTTAGTAGCAATATACTCAGCTTTTTTGATTGACTACAACTGGATGAAAAAATATATACGACAGGGTTGTATAACTCTTTATAAGGTTGTAACTGACCAGGCGTGTTGAAAACATGTAAGCTGGGATCATTTGTGTGTGACTGGATTAAATTAAAATTTTAGTAAGGTGCCCTGAGATGATGTGTTGTGTTTTGGCGCTATGTAAATATATAATTAATGTGCTGACTGTTACTCAGCCAGTCCATTAAGATCTGCAAGGACTCTCTTTTCTGTACACTCATTTCTAAAATCAGACCTGTGAAGGGATTAGTTTCAGAAATGCAAATTCCAGGGTGATTCCATATTTCCTCTCCTCTTAAGCAGAAGTGCTGTAAATGCTGTACAACAGTCATTTCTTTTTATCTTTCTTTCTCTGAGGGGCAGCTGCTAAATAAATCATTGCTTTTATATATACTTTTCTTTTTCTTCAATACAAGTGACTGAACATTCTCAGAGTGTAAGGTAATCCATATTTTTTTCTGGTCCACTTTTCTGATTTATGTTTTCTAGCAGAAGAAAAAAAGCTGAAAGCTGCACAGGAGCTAGTGAAGTATTACAGGAATCTTTTCACACCAGATGAAGATGTTTCGGGGAGTTTTAAGTATTACATTTTTATGGGCAGTAAATTGTCCCAGAAATTATTGTGACCATTGTGAACTAATAGGATAAAAATATCATAATGACACCAGGACACCCTTTAAAAGATTAATAAACTAATTTCTAAAGAACAGTCACCTCTGGAACTGGAAAACATGTTAAACAAAACGACTAAACAAACCAAAAACAAATCAAATGGATTATGAATTATCTGTAAACAAACCTCCCTCCAAAATATATTAATTAACAGACTCAGACAGAAAAAAAACAATAAACCAGTTAGGACTTTGGTAAAAAAAAAAAACAAAAAGTAAACTTACCAGAGTGCTGGGTGTCAAATGCTTGCAGCATTTTTTAAATGTTGGCTTTTCATTGACATTGAGGGAAGCATCTCTTTAGTGATTAATCAAACTGTCGTTGTGCTCCCCATTTTGCATTGGCAGTTATTGTATCTTGTTGACTAAACACCCCAGTGAGTTTTGACTGACGGAGACAACCCATCGGCTGTATTTACTATTTTGATTTACTAATAATTAATAAGCAAAATGTGCTAATTAAATTTTCCCTTACAGAATATGATCCAGGTGAAGGTAAAAATATCATATTTACAGACAAAGAAAGGTTTTTATCAAAATGCATATTTTTTTGTACCATTTTGGACATAAAAACAAACGAAGCAGGTTTCCCAGCTATGAAAAGAAAAGTAATAATCAACAGATCAGCTCTTCACTGTGTTGATGTTCAGTCCGGCAGACTGATGTTGATATCGTCTATGGAAAGCTCAGAATGGCCTGAGCTTTTCACATGTTGATGTTAAGTGTATTTTTTAGTTGCAGGTGCATCCTTTATCACAAATGATCATACACTAGATGAATGCTATGTTATTGAATTTTAGGCAATAAAATGATTTCTATAAACATAATTAATGTTTATGTATTTTTCATATAGTATAAGATTAGTTAAATTGATTAAGCAAGAAACCTGGAAAATGTATCATTTTTAAATCGGATTAATCAATGAATTTGTTTTTCAAACTTTTTTTTATAGATTTTTAAATTGAACATACACAACACACACTGACACAGACCACAACACGACCATCACAAGGAAAGAGAAAAAGCAAAGGCAAAAAAAAAACATACATAAAGCATTAAATGAAAAAATAATAAAAATGTTGAATAACAGATGCTTAAAGTGCAATTATGGCTAGTATGAAGTATGGATAGCTTAAAATAATGTCTTACAAGAACAAAACACATAATAATGAAATATGGAAAAGTACATGAACCAACAAAGAACAAAATAAATATAAGTATAAACTGTTGGGCAATTAATTGTTATGATGTTTGATAGAATGATGGATTAAAATAATTGTTATGCACTGATTATGCATAACTAAAATGTTATCATCTGCTTAAATTGTAACTGTGATCTAAACATATATGCTGACCATTTTTAAAATGTTCTTGAACTGAATAAAAGCCATTTCTTTTTTTATTGTTCGTTGAATCTGTCAGAAATGTGAGCCACTCAGACCAGTCTGTGGTGCGGACCGAGTCTGGAAGCTCCGGATTTAGATAGATGAAGAGAAACAGCTGCTTTTAATCAAGACAACAGTTTGTTGTGTAACACTTTTCTATCTCTTTCTATCTATAGCCGCTGAACTAAACTCAGAAACTAAATGTCTCCTAATGCAACAAACAACTAAGATGTGTCATTGGTGTTTTATGTCTGGGAACTTCAAGGTGACACACACACTAATACACACTGTGGGCTGAGAAGTGCCTTGCTTTGCAGGTGACCAAACTACTGTACAGCATCATGACAGATGGCAGTGAGAGCAAACTGACATCTGCATATGTTGCTGTGTGTTTTGTGTGAGTTGAGGCGGTCCTGTTCTTTTAAAAGAGCATTAGTGGCTCATTCCGTGCCCATGTATGCATTCTCAGTGCTTAATAACCTGCATCAACACAAAGAAGCTGCATGTATTTTTGGCTCTGGCACAGAATCCAGTGTTTTATCCACAGGAGCTGTGGTTTTATCAAGGACTTTCACTCCGACTACACTGCAGCTCACAGCAGTCTGTCATTTACTCTGTAAATGCTTTTCTTTCCCTTTTTTTTGTTTTATGTGTTTACTGTGTGCCAAATGATTGTTGTTTTTGTTGAATAACAGTGCTGTTTTCTTTTTATCAACTTCATTGTTAATAGTTTTCCACCAAAATTGGAAATCTGCTCTTCACATTCCCCGTGTATTGCTAAAATCACATGCAAGAGGTAGATATACATTTACCAGACTCACTTGTTAACGCAGAAAGAAAACAATCTGTTGCTTACTCCTCGTCTTTTAGGACTTTGCAGAAATCCCTATTCTCGGCATCACATGCTCTTAAATGTGCCATGGAATTGCTTGTTGCTCTCTGATTGAAGGGCTGGTAGAAAATTTAACTTATAAATTACTAGCAAAACACATGGGAGAACGTCATTAAATGTAGCATTCCATTTTGTACCTGGGAGACAGAATTTCCTATCAGGAAAGATCCAACTTGGAGAAGAATTCAGTTGTTGCATTCGCCCCTTTAAATCTATTATGGCTGCCTTCCATCTAAAACATAGAGATTAATGGAGTAATTAGCTGCTAACCTCAAGGTGATGAACATATGCCACTGTGACATCTATTCCAGATGAACTGCATGGATCACAATGGAATAACTTTGCTCTGATCAGAGTTATGAAAAATTATGTCTAAATTAGCTAATTACATGTTAATAGTCTATACTTAAATTTGAATCTTTATGATGACAACAACAACAAAAAAAACCCAAACCAAAACAAAAAAACTGCAAGCAGTTATCAACAGTTCCAAGCCCAACCCAGTAAATCCAGGCCGGTGTTTCCTGGTTTATTTGCACTTCCACTGGGAATTTATTTTCAATATAAATGCAGTCTGTATTAAGTTACCATGCTGACATAAACTCTGTGTAAACTGCCAATTTTCCAATCACCATAAAAATATTGAACTTCTTTAAGAATTTTGCTTTAAAAGAGTTTTTTTTTTTTATTTATTTATTTTTTAAAACATAATTCTGATGGCTGTGAGGAATTTAAGTTGCCATGTGACTGCATCCTCATTACTTATGTCATGGCAAAAATCAAAGTTGAAGCGATTAAACGGATCAAAACCCTGTCCTGGACACTGAAGCATGAAATAAACTGAAGAGGGCAGTTAGAACTGTTGAACTTTATCGTATAAACTGAAAGAGTTACTTTATAAAGCTGAAGAGTTAGACTGACGTGTGCAGTAAATGAAGCTGAAGCTCAAAAACGGAGAGAAGCATGAGAACTAAATGCGAAGCGCCAGGGAGAGCCTCAGTAATCAGAAGAGCTGAAGTGCTGACAGGACTAACTTGTTGTTATTAATCATTATCAATTCTTATTGTAGTGTCATTTCCTGTCCCCCCTCTGTGTGCCTGGATTTATAAAACAAACATGCAGAAATGATTCTTAAAGGATTGTTACTGCCGCCATCTGTCTTTGCCAAAAACTCTGCAAGTGTTTAGCATCGTTTACTAACAAAGCAATTTCTTACACCGATCTGGACAATATGCCTCCAAATTTGAATGAACTACACATCCTGAAGCCACCTTTCCTCAGCTTGATCTATGTGTTTTACACCTAGAATGTATATACAGGCCCTATGTGGACTTTCCTGGGCTCACAATGGGAACTTTATTGGGAAAATTACTTGAAATGTCATATTTCTGACCAAAATGCAGAACCCAATACAGGATGCCGAACGAATGATAAGAGAAAGATTTATTTGACAAATAACCAAGATTGTAAACACTGATGGTTGATTTGGGTCTCTTGGTTCAGGACTCTCTGGAAAGGGGAAAAGTAGTTTGCAAGAGGTGTTAATGTGGATGTGAGTCTTGCAAGGAAGTGCACCGGGGAGGTCTACTTCTATAGAGAGGAGTCTGAGCCAAGAGATGGGTGGAGGATGCTGGTGAGAGATATTCGTTGAGTTCAGAGTCTTCAGATGGTCTTCCAGAGAATGTGAGGTCTTGCAGTGCGAGATCTGAATGGTTGCAGTCAGAGGGGAGTTGGGCAGTGGGCAGGCAGGTGGCAGCTGAGATTGGAGAATGGAGAACACTCTGGTGAGCATATGTGTGGAAGGCAGAGGACGTTAATGGAAGCTGGAAGTTCAGAGGCATAAAACAGCTGAAGGCTCTTAGATCTAGGAAACTCAAGATGGTTTCAGGCTTGACTCTACAAAGGAGGTTGATCATCTACCAAAGGCTGACTGTCTGACAGTGCTTTATAATCATCTTACTGCCCACAGGTGTAGCAAGTTATCCCAACATCTTCAACAGCAATCCCTTGTGAAAGATCTCACACTCACACAAACCCACCAGGATCATGAGACGAGGCCCCTATCTGGGTCTTACTTTGGTTCCAGATGAAAAACAGATCAATTTGGGCAATAACTCCAGTGCTGTATGGTTCCCTTTAGCTAGCTTGGCCTGTATCAATCCTGAGAAGGCAAATTACAGATTGTTATGTAACTTCTGGTTTTCATTCTATTTGGAACCCGTCTGTCAGACAGCATCCTATTAGAGGTGGACGATATGAATGTGAAGTTTTATCACAATATTTTGTGATAAAATATATGATAACAATAAAAGTGATGATAAGAGCTGTTTGTTGCTATCGGTATATGACTGCATGGCACAAATACTTATCTGAAAAAACATTATTTGTAATATGCTTCTTTAGGACAACAAACACATAAAGAGGTCTGATTTGTTTCCCCAAAATTCACAAACTAACTGCATCTAATCATATTTAGAAATATATTGAAACACTTTTATTGAACAAGCAGTGGATAAAAATAGTAAAAAGTAAAATTCCTGACAATATGAAAGGTTTAGGGGTTTTTAAACCATTACTTCTTACATTATTTATTGTGATGACGATAAAGTGAAATCTTATAAGATTTTTTTTTGTTGATAAATGATGCAATAAATGCCCATCCTTATGTCCTATCCATCTGGACCAATATGTAAATTTGACTTGGGTCAAAGGTATTTGTAGGACTCTGTCCTGTACTGTACGTCCAAAGTAAAGTCCCAGAGATCAGAAACTAAAACACGTCTGACTTTTCCTGTAAATTCAGAATGGGACATTATCATCCAGTTTCATGACACAGTTTTATTTGTGGTTGTAACCCGGCTGATATGTGACCTGCTCTCCTTTAATGATGAAAGGTAAGTAAAAATTCTTTTTAAATTAAATTCTTCTTTAATTTCAACATAAGTAATTCAGTTTCCCAACTGTTTCCCAAATGTTATCACATTTTAAATTGCCTGTATGAAGCCTGAAGAACTTTCTTCCATGCTGTATCAAAAGAAACTTTAAAGGTTTAAAAAGCAGAGACACTCTTCTTACAATACAGTCTAGATAATAGACTAATCCTTTATTGGTGTCATTATTATTTTATGCTCCTCATATCTGCCAAACCACAAAAAAGGGGAAGGAAACACAATGTTTCAAAAATAGGGATTTGAATCAGTCACCACAGCTCAAGCAGATTATGAGCCAAAGCATCCACATTTGTTTTGTCAGAATGCTCATTTTGCATATGCTATCTGCAGAAAAAGAAAAGATTCAGAATCTACTTCATCATCCAGAAGAAATGGTCTGATATGTAACTTGGCCCAAATGCAGAACGTTAATTGGCGTGCAAGCGATTCAGTTTACAAGAAGACGCCACATCCAAGAGGGCAAAAGTGGTGCCATCATGAGCCGGATGGGCGTACTCAAATGTTTTTCAAGACTTGACAGAACACACTAGGAAAGGATCATCAGATTTTTCATAATGTGCCTCAGCACGCATTGCCATCTGTGCCTGTCATCCAGAATCAGGTATTGGATTCTGTACAGCATTTGCAGTATGACAGGATGTGAGTGGGTGCCCCATGTACTGGCCAGGTGGTTGTATCAGGCCACTGCCCAACCGACCACATGTAAACCCAAAATGTGACTCATACCAAACTCAGTCATGCTGTGTAATGCTGTGTAAGGACACATTCATACCGCCCTGTCTGCTCCGCCGCCCGCTTGGCTGCACAGCATGTGGGACATAAATTTCTTCTTCTGTAGTTAAAATTGTTGATAGCACCATTAGGCCTGTCACAATAAACAATAAATCAATTAATCGCATGATGAATTAAAGCGAGCTCAATAACTTCTGTTTGCATGATTTGTTGTTTTTCTCTCTCTACCAAAAACTGGAAAGTCTGGTGTTTTGGTCTCAACCAGCCCATTTTTGAAGGACAATTTTGTTTACAAAGACTTAAAAATGTATTTTATTTGTTTTGTTTTCTGTTGTTTTTGTTTACTTATTTTGGATATTTAAAATGTCTTCCAGTTCCAGTATCAAACGTTAAATAATAAATAAAATGTGATGCCATTTGTCTACATTTTGTGAAGAAGGAAGTTGTGCTCAGTATCTTCAGTGGTTTTCATGTTTCTTCCTTCAGTGGAAGGTCTTGGTTTTTCAAAGGGTTTGGTTCGTTTGACACAGTTCAGTGTGAAAGTGAACTACACTAATGGAAAGCTAGTTTACATGGAACAAATGTTACATTTTTGGACTCCAGTTGAATCGAGTCTACTGAACTCGGTTCAGCTAGACTCGGGTCTGAAAACACCAAGCGATAATACCATCAAAAGCATCAAAAAGGGTATTGAGTATCAATTTTTTAATCTTAGTATGGGGATTTAGTTTGTCATTTTACTATCACAAGTAAAATCACAGCTTTTGTCCCCTTGTTTCTGTGATGATCCTTTGCAGAAATCTGCATGCAGCCCAGATATTTGTATTATCAACGTGTGAGCAAGCCAACAGAAATTAATATTAATAATAAATAAAAATAAAAAAACAACCGTGTTGCTTGTTCTTTAATAGTGTATTGAAGTCTGATGGGTTCACAAGAAATTCTACAGAGTTAAATCAACACTATGCAGAGTCTATTTGGTCCCTTTCAGAATTGGCATTAATTTAACTCTTACAGAGTTATTTCAACAATAGTTTGAGTAGTTATAACTTTTTCAAGTGTTAAAATTACTCAAATTCTTGTTGAAATAACTCTGAAAAGATTTAAATTGACACCAATTCTGATAAGGACTAAATAGACTTGGCATAGTGTTGATTTAACTCTGCAGAATTTGCTGTGTTCCCCAGTTCAATAACCTTTCTCCGAGAAACAACAAGAAAAAAAAACTCCATTCTGGACCTGCAAAAATATTGCAAATGTAACAATTTACATGAATGAAACCAGGTTTGCGTACGTATCAAGTTATGTTGAAATCAAACGTAATTTGGTTGTTTCAATGCTTTACTTTTTCTGAAACCATTAATTTTCCAAAATGATTCTTCTCTTCTTTAATTCACAGAATAGGTATACATTGTAAGCACTTATCAAATTACTGTATGAATTATGCCTATTGTGTTTTTATAGAGGCATTTGTCACTGCCCCCTGATTGCTTTGTGGTCACCATGCCAACCCGCCTTGTCATCTAATGGACTCCAGTATGAAGACAACAGGTGAGCATGTGGTCAGGCTCAGCTGGAATCACGATGAGAATACGATCTGACTCATAGTAAATGTTACTTCTGTGTGCAGCACTGATAGCCAGACTGAAGAGATGCAATGCCCAGAGGATAAATGACTTGTAAGTGGCTCCAGGAAAGGAAACGGAGCAGACGATGGTGATGTTAGTTTTAGTGGTCCAGACCCAAGTCAGAGATCAGTTCAATTACAGTGCCTTATGAAAGTCATCATATCCTTTTCCACACTCTGTGAGGTTACTACCAGAAAGTTGGATATGTTAGATTTTTGATTTTATGTGGCAGATCAACAGAAAGTAGCCCAGAGGTGTGAGGTGGAACTGGTTTTCTGTTTGGGTCGTTGGCCTTCTGGATGGCAGAGTTTCCAGTCTTTTGCAGCTCTGACGTGTTTTCTTCTATGATCGCCCGTCTAGGGCTCCATACACCTTCCCGTCAACTCCACAGTCTTTCCCACTTTCCTGCTGGGAATCAGATATAATTATTAGTGATTACAACTAATAATTTTTTTAGCAATTAATTTATGAATAAAATTAATTATTTAATTTAAGCAGCACCTCAAATGGGGAACACTAAAATTGTTCGGAGTCAGAATTCTGCAGCCGAAAATGTTGATTTCAGTAGGTTTAATTTTGTCTATGAAAAATTATTATTATCGTTTATGTCAAATATTAATGAAACTAATAATTTAGATTTAAAAAAATTACTGAAATTGGGAACCACTCTGAGCACCAAAGAGTTCAGTCTCAGTTATGTAGTAGTTATGTCTTCTCTATTAAAATAGCAATAATTGAATGCATAAGTTCAGCACAGGTGTTATGGCATCATCTTGAACCACAGGACTCTATGCATGTGTGGAACAAACACAGACAACTTCTTTCCAATATCGAAGAGTTTACTCACAAAATGAAACAAGCTTCACAGTTAAGACATTTGATTCAACCAACTCACTAAGCTCACACACACACACGCACAACTAAAACATGAGACATGAGGTGTGTTTCCTGATTCTGCACCAAGAGGAGTCAGAAGCAGTAAATCCAGACGTAAACAAATTGAAAATTATGTTTCTGAAAATTCTAACCTAATGAAGGAAGTCCGTCAGTGAGTTGCATTGCATCACAATCCCTCCACTCTGAGTTCCCACTCCACATCCAAACACGTTTCCTTACATCTGCAGTCAACTCTCCACAAAAACGCCGATTCTATTAGTTGTATTGTCTTTCTATGAACTTCCTCCATCTTGTTGTGATGTGGTGGCAACATTTTCAGCTCCCATTACTGAATAACTTTAAAATCGATCCTTAGTCAGCGGCATTTGTTATTTCTACTTATTGCATTATTACTAAAGATGGACTCTGTTGCCCCACTTTTCGTAACGTTTTTTTATGTGTAACAAAGAACAGAAAACCCAGTGTCACTTTCTTTCCACTATCTTTGTGTTGCTCTACCAGTATTCTAAAAAATAACAAAACACACTGGAAAAGTCCAAAGGACATGAATAACTTTGCAGGGCACCGATTCTCATCCCAGTGAACTCGTCATCACACATACCACATTCTTCCTTCACCCTGCAGAACTGTTAGACCCGTTCTGATTAGTGTTACCCACAACGGAAGCATGTTTCACCCACTGAGCAAACAGAAGCATTTAAAAATAGTAGACAGTGATGTGATTTGACATATCAGAGTCTTGTAATGGCAATGCAAATTCCTCCAATTAATAATGAATGATTATTTTAATTCATTTCCAGGAGAGGACAGATGAAGATGGCTCCAAAAAAAAAAAAAAAAAGAACCTGCAGTGCTGGCTCTCAGTGTTAATGCGCGGGTCCATTTGCATAGTCGAACTATCCAAAAAGTTCATCATGAATAATTCATTATAGTTAGGAGCAATTCATAGGGCCAGAATCAGCTCCAGTTTCTATGCAGTAAATTTGATTCTTAGCAGGCTCCTCATTGATTTAATGGATTTCCCTGTGTTTTACACTTTTACCTCTGGTCCTTTTGTACCACAGGTGCTCCTGTGAGCTATGATGAATTAGTGTTTTAAAATGGCGGTTTTATCATGTACTACATAAATGTACAGCAGATGGGAAGAGTGTCATGGCTTCATTCTTGATACTATATTCAAGCAATATATATTTTTAATGAAATCTTACTATTAATAGGAGAAAGGAAGTGCAGTTTGGAAAATAATGTGAATTTATATGGGAATGTTAGCAGTAGGTCTACGAGAATATGGCTTAGCTAATGCTACTTACCCTCCTTTGTTAAAACCTTGGATTGCTATATACATTCACCAAACTTTAAAGTTTCACAACATAAGTCCTGACACCCATTTGAAATCAAATGTTCACATACACTGGATAAAAAACAATGTATAATAATAATAATAATGACATAATCTCGTTTTTTGACTCATCTTTTCCTGTTTGAGGTCAGTAAGGATTACTAAAATTATGTTTGTTTCTAAATGCCATAAAAATAATTTTTTTTTAAACCTTCAAATTCATATTTTAAACATCAAGATGTTTTGAATGGTCGTTTACAAAATGACAACGGTGTGACTGAATGTAATGATTGAAAGGACGTGTAAAAAATGATGAAACAATCCCGAATAACATCGTTTAGAAAATCTGTGGTGATGACTAATGGGCCAATATAAAATTCTTACAGAATAATTATGTTGAGTAAAGATTTGACCTTTTCGCAGCATCACTGCATTACAAAATATACAGCAAAAATTCATGCAATAATCTGTTTTATTTAAAACATAAAAACATACTCATTTCATACTGCTGCTAACATACATTGCTTATTATAATTGTATATAGTAATCATACTTATAACCTTTTTTGTTGTTTCATTTTAATACATATATTGGAGTTAAAAGTTAAAACATACGTAATTATTACAGTATTAATTTTCAAGTAAATAATCAGTTATTTCCTAGGATATTGTATGTTTTTGTTGTCCTGCTCTTTTTATTTTAATGTAAGTTTAACCGGGTTAGTTGGTTAGTTAGCTAGGTTAGCTGTTCTAGGCTTTGGTTTGCTAATTTCCAGAAATGTGTCTCATAGCTTTTCAACAGCAGTTTCACTGTTGTTAGGTGGTCCTCTTTCACTTTCCACACCATTCATTGCCTGTTTCTTACAACACCAGAATTTGTGTTTCATGTAAGTTGGGTTCATCATCCTGTGGAGGGTGAAATCAAAATGGGAGCTTGTGTTGTTCTGACATTCTAAACTGAAATTAGTGTATTTTTCTGCTCATACCGTTGAAAAAAATGAAACTAGCTCTGATTAACCCTGGTAACATTCTGATAGGTCGTGGTCTCTGCCAGACAACATCACGCTCCTGATAAAACAGGTTCCCTCCTCTGGCCAAGCTACAAGGGCATGGTAGGAGGAGAAATCCATTTTTGGGAGCCAGATTAAGAATTTTCAAGAGGAAAGTGGTGTTAAGCACAAACTAGCACCATTTTAGCACTAGATGCAGTTTGATGGTTTGAGTTTCATGTTTTCTGTGACCTCTGGAGCCAGTAGATCTCTGTCAAACAAAAATCAGGAAAAGGAAATGCATTCCTAATCAGTAAGCTACAAAGTGTTTTTTCACATTTTCAGAGCTGTTGCTCTGAAAGTACTATTGACCCTTTGCAACTATACCACTTAATAATGTAGAGGCGCCATGATGGGCATCAGAAGTGATGTTTGGGAGTTTTGAACAGAGCCACTACGATTGTTTTCCCAAGTTGTTTTTGCCAATGTAGCCGTGGCTTCTACTTATTCAAGTTGAGATAATTTGTCTGTGGAAGTAGAACGCTGATGATGGGCTCATAGACGATGGTATTTACAAAAGTTGGAAATAGCTAGCTTAACCGACCCATTCCTCCTCCCTTCTCAAGTGTTTGTTGATTTAATCAAATTGCCAACTTTGCCTGAATTCACACCACAGGATTTACCCCACTGTGTCATAAACGGCGTTTCCACTTCTACCGCCCAGACATGAAAGCTAACAGAAGTCTAGATGCTAACCAGGTTTTTTGTACATATAAGCTACATGATAGTGAGGAATTCTCTCTGTAGTTACTAATAACAGTATGTGTTAATAATGCAATATTTGACTAAATCTTGATAATCTCAGTTACTTATGAAGTACATGAATCTTAATCTTTTTGATGTGTACAAACTGTTTGCTGCAAATCAGTGAATGCACCGAGTGCTGACAGTCCTTCTAATTGATGGCTGATACCCATCGCTGCCTTCTTTCCTCATCAAAAGCTTTACAATAAAATGATAAGCTTGGTTTGCATCCTTGTCTGTTTGTGCAGCCGACACCCTACGACCATGTTTACTGTGAAATCATCTAAATAAAAACGTTTTTAGGCCAGCAGCTGTCTGCTCTGACAAGTTTTACAGGAGAAAAGTTTGGTTTGATGTCCGTCTTGGTGGAGTGGGCCACTTTCTGAAGAGCAGGAAGAGCAGGACTTCACGTACAAAGGGTCAATACGCACCCAAAAATACAGAAGCACACAAACACTGCAAATGCTCCATTACAGGTAGGCTCTCTGTTCTGGTCAGAAATGTTGCGTAGGGGAAAAGGCGTTCTTTCCATCTGGTGAGTCACGGTGTCATAGCTGTTTCCCTGTTACCATTTGGTTCATCCACTACAGTCTCATTCTCCACAGTCACGTTTTTGCTTTGTGAATATTCTGCTTATCTTTGAAATAAAACTTGACCTTGGCTCCGGGTTCACGTGAGTTCCAGCAAATTCAGTGAAGGATCGCAGTGGTTTTAGATTCAAATGACCATGAAAATACATTAAGAGACTTTAGCAGTTGCATCGTCCTAATGGGGCTGTTTAATTTTCACTTTTTTTCTTCCCAAGGCCATGCGACCGATATGAATACTCTTGGAACAATGTTTGAGCCGGCCGCTCGCTCGGGAATATTTATGAAAACAGTTTAATTAAAGGAAATCGGGTGGTAATGTGTCAAGAACCTCCTTACCGTGCACCTCCTACTCCTAAGAAAAGGTCGTCTGCCATGCTTAAGTCATGTTGCCTCTGCAGCTGCTCCCTAATTGACGTGTGGATTGCTGTAATGTGGCGAGAGTAGCCTATTTATTTCTGTGTGGGCAGAAGCCACAAGGTAGCATCCTCATGTCTTGCCTTCCTGCCAGCTTCTTTGCTGCAACGGGATCAATTAGTGTCTGCATGCGTGTGCGTGTGTGTGTGGGAGGGTCATTGCACGCAGGCTGAAATCAAGCAAATATGTTTGAGAGAATGTGCGTGCGCTGTGTAAACCCCTCTTGTTGAACCGCTGCCCCGCAGCACCTCCTTTAATATGCTCGGCACACCAGAGAGCTCCCGTTTGCTCTTCTTCCCCATTGTTTCATTTTCTGTTTATCTCAACCAGACACACACATACTTAGTCTTGGGAAGTGTTTTCTTTTCCATCTTGCGCTGGCACATGTATTATGGCACCGTATATCGTACATCTATAAATCATTTGTTTTCGCCACAACACCTTTACTTGCCCTCTTTTTGTGTGTCCTCCATTCTCCGTCTCTCTTCCTCTTTCTCTCTCTCTCGTTCTCAAACTCTTGGCAAACCTCCTTTCCAGCTGGTTCTTATCACATTGCTACCATCCTCTTCCAGATCTTCCCACACCATTGTTTTTGCCAATTTGGTGAATAATTACACCTGCTTTATTCACCTTTTTTTTCTTTTTTTAATCCAGAGTCACTTCTCGGGGACACAAATCTCCCCCTTTCCTCTCCTCCCTCTCTGCTGCTTTAGGGTTGTGCTATCAATGTGAGTGATTGTGCAATCCTGGGGCGTGTAAAAGACATGAGGAGACTGTCAAACAGATCAATAGACACCGTCTGAATACGTCTTCTAACCTTCTTCCGCACGCCATTGCTCAAACACACACACACTCTGAAAAGTTACAAGACACACTCAAAGAAAATACTGGAAAGCATTAACATGCATCTTACTCGAGCAAACGCAGAAAGCCACGCTCGCACATTGATGCAGGAATATGAAACGTGAAATGTAACACGTTTGGTTCTATTTAGAAATGAATGGAACGTGTTAAGAAACCCGGTCGTGGCGGGTGCATGGGTCGCCCGGGCAAAACGGGCGATTGCTGTGCCTCATCGGGGGAATTGATTTTCCATCTGAACACCAGATCTGATGAAAGACAGAGGAGTCGAGTGTTAAAGATTGGAAGCCCCTCTTTCCGACGCTCCCGCAGCAGCGCCTGATCTCTTATCTGTGCCCCGCAGTAGTCGCTGCTGCTGAAAGTGGAGCTGGCATCGCAGAGCGCAGTGTTTGTCAGATCATCTGTCAGCCTGAAACCACTCCAAGACCGAGGGTAGAGTGCAGCAGGAAATCAGTTAAATTAGACCTCTGCAATGGCTGCGTCTGCAAGCACTTCCTGTTGCATTTTATACGTTTAGCTGGCGTTCTTATCCTGTGTGTTTTCTTCTGGAAATGTTCCCTACTGTGGTAGGAGCAAAAGAAAGTATGCAAAAGAGAAGTTGGGAAAGGTCAGGGCTGCGGTAGTCCTGCTGTATTAAAGGGATGACAGTGACGTGCGAGCAGAATAAAGTTAGGAAAGAAAATAGAAGTTATTCTCACAGAATGCTGTTTTCAAAGAGTACCAGAGCTGATTAAAATGGAAGCAAATCAGAGGTTTGATAGAGATTTGCAATTTTTTTTTTCAATAAGAAGCAACAAAGAAGTTCTGATGTAGCTTTCTGCTGATAGATTACATTATTTTTAATGACTTTTTTATTCCTTCCTCAGCCATTTTGGTGGGTTTTTTTTTCCCGGATCCCTGAATAAGCACATGTACAGTGACAGAACGAGTGGTTACAGTAGCAGATGAGTGACAGTGTATAATTTAGGTGTCAAGGATTAAAGGACTGTGAGAGACCAATGAAAAGAAAGGCTTTCTTTCAGATCAGAACATCGGCATGTTGGAACCAAATCTATGTATGGAATAAATAGGTGGATTTTAGTGTCTGGCCCTATGGAAACACACCCACACCAACCGCTACATCCCTACATCAGCTGAGCCAGTCAGTAAAGCTGTGATTCAGTATGAGAAATGATGGTATCATTTGAATTTCAACTAGATTAGTGTAATTGTTTGGTGAACCTAACAGGAAGATTATCAACTATTAAAATGTGTCAAACTTGCCTACATTCCTCAAATCGCTGGTGTGATAGAGACTACAAAGAAAGTTCAGTGATCATTTCAGAGTATTGAAAACCCAGTCTGAAGGTTTTCTACCACACTGGCTCCATCCAGTGACTCTAATTCTGGATAGCCAACAGTTTGCTGCTGCGCCAGAGGAAATCACTGCTTTTGACAGGGATTAGAGGTCATGAGGAACAACAACCAATCAAAACATGGTGACTGGAATGTTTAATGCTCCACGGTTTAACTCAACTTTTGATGAGTTAAAGCTGAATTTGGTAAAATCAATTGAAAAATATATTTTGTACAAATTTAAAATGATTACTTTGTTGTGTCAGTATAATATGAGACAGACAACCTGTGAAAAAAATCAAGTACCTCTGCCTTCTCCTTGTGGTTCTACTGCCATCTTTGGAAATACGCCGCTCTGTCAGAGACAAACCAATCAGAGCCAAGAGGCGGGTCTTGGTGCTGTCAGTCAGGCTTGTGCATGTGCTGATTACACTCCACTACTTTCTGTTATGTTGGAGCCAGTTCTGTACAACTGGACCTGCAGAGAATGTTAATGCTAGTTAGCATAGCAGGCAAACAGTTTTCCAGTAACAGTAGATGTTTTTTCACCAGTAGCACAGCTGCAGCATGTAAACTAGCTTTGCTGGTTTTATTGGTATGGTTGCCATGTTGTATTTCAGCTAATTGGCAGGGATACTGGGAGAACCCCAACTTCAGCTTTCAGGCATTTTTAAGTTACAACAGAATAAAACAATACGATGTAACTGTACACTTTCCATCCATCTGTAGTTAAAAATGTAGATATCAGAAGGTTTTTCACAGCTGACCCTCAGCTGTGACTAAGAAAGAAAAACATATGTTCATGTATGTGTATTTTCTATTGAGTTAAACAGGTTGAAACATCACTGGCCTTTGCATAGCTCTTACTGTAAATGGTAAACAGGCTGCATTCATGTATCAGCTTACTAAAATTGCTGACCACTCAGAGTGTCTTTATGTACAAGGCCACTTTCACCTGCTGGCTCACACTTTCACAAAGCGATCTTTAGTCCTCGGTTCTTTTGGGTCATGCTGTGCTTTTGGTAATGCACAGACAGCTGGTGGAAAGGTTCAGCATGTTTCAGGGGACATCCTGTGACATGCAGAACATGCAGACCTGGGAGACAGGAGTCTAAAATAATAAAATCCCATAATAATATCCAATTTGCCATGTGACTGGCATATTGCCCAAGAACCATAATCATACCGCTTTGCATCACTGACAATGAAGCAAATTGTTATATTGTGCTAAGGCCAAAATAAAACACTACATAGCAGAATTTGTTGTTGCTATAGATGAATTTTATAAAAGTATTTTGATTCTTTTACGTTACTTTTGTCAAAGCCTTGGGAAGTGATCTGCAGCTCAAAGGTGAGACTCATCGGTAGCACCTTCTACCACTTTTGTCTTGCTGAAAGAAGAGTTTTTATCATTCAGGAGCTACAATGTTCAGGGAAATGTGTTATGTCTGGTCTCCACACATTATTTACAGGTGGGAGCAGCAAACAGAAAGGAACAGCTTCTGTTCAGGATAGGTTGTGGCCTCAGCCCCCATAAAGACCCACTGGCTCCAGCACCTTGTCTCATTAGAATAACTTGTAAATATCCAGTTAGAATGTTTTCAAAAATGTCATTCAATGTTTTTGTCGTGTTTACAACTACATGTAGCGTTTTATTTACAAAAGAGAGAAAGAAAAAAAACATTTCACATCACTGTGAACACCCCATCCTTATGGCAGAACATTAGTGGCGGCATCATGCTTTAGCTCTGGATTTCTTCAACAAGGACGACTAAGTGGGTCAGAGTTAATTGAAAGCTGGATGGCGATAAATACAAAGGAATCCTGCAAGAGAACCTCTTGAAAATGGCAAGAAAACCCCCACAACAATGTCACCTTAGAGAGATGTAAAAGTGCTTGTAGGGATTTGGGTTTTTCTTGTGTTTATTTGAGTTTTCTCTGTGTGTTTAGTTAGGTTCTGTCTCTGTGTTTCTCCGTGATGTCCTGTCTCTCCCTGTGATTGCCTCCCAGGTGTGTCTTATTCTGTGATTACCCTCCCTGTGTATTTAAGTCCACCTGTTGTCTTTGTCTCTGGTCGGGTCCTCGTCTAACCACCTCGTCTAACCTCGTCTAACGTCGTCGTATGTCGTTGTTTCACGTCGTCCTCGTGCTGTGTTCCTGGACTTTTCAAATAAATTATTTCCTTCTATTATGACTGCCCGGACTCCCCAGCGCCTTCCTCACCTCACCACTACACGAATCATGACAGTGCTGGAGACATGCAGTGCTAATTTACAGTGAAAACAAAAAACAAAAAGACAAAAAAAAACTCAGGGAGGATAAATAGTTTGAGAAATGTCTCATTTTGCCTCCATCTTCCAGTCATGCACCTGTTACTGTTGGTGTGTCACATTAGCCTGTAGTGTGACCAAGTGTGAAAAGGTTCAAAGGATAGGAATATTTTTCCAAAGCACTTTGTATTATGTGCATGTTCCTTTATTCAGATGATTCTCTTTCAAAAATGTTTTATAGACACTTTGCACAAGGCAGAAGGATAGCTGTGATAAAGTACGTGCAAGGACATTTTACTGAGTGCCTGAGCTCTTCAGCATGCAGCAAGCCTCAGCCTCAATGTTGGGTATTGAGAAATAACTCAGACCAAATATAGCTAAATTCGACTGGACAAAACTGTATTCTACACCACATTTTTAAGCTTCCAAAAGCATTTTAATGGTTTTAATGTCACGTTTTCTTAAGATCTTTATTGGACTATTTGTCTGAACTTCAATCATGGACTCAAATTTTCCTTATTTAAACAACATTAAAAAAAAAAAAGTTATTCTCTTCGGGAAAGGTACATCACTAAATATACTTGAGTCAGTCATTGGCCCTTTAACTCCATATCATCATACGGTTTTGTTTTTGACACTAGATAAGCAGATGAATTCAGACTTTAACTCAAGCTTTTTTCATTTACACAAAGTCTTGTTGCTGTTTCAAGGATTTTGAGAAGCACATTCATGCCTTTATCACTACCTGCTTACATTCTTGTAATTCTTTATACAGAGGTATTGATCAATTATCCTCACACCGACTTCAAATGGTCCAAAATGCTGACCTTTAACTTTTGACCGTGACAGCATATTGCCGGTTTTAGCCTCTTTACACTGGTCACTCGTATCTATTTCAATTGATTTTATTAGCTGTTTTTCAAACTTCACATGGCATGGCTCCACCTTATGTTCAGCATCTCTTGCATCTTCATTCTCTCCCCAGACTACTAGGATCAAATAATCAAATATGTGTATAAGTTCCAAGACCAAGACTAAAAATTGAGTTTTTGCGACTGCTGTCCCAAATTGTTGGAATAGTCTGCCCATTCACTTTAGATCTGCTCATACTTTGATTCAGTTCAAGGGGCTCCTTAAGAATAACTTTTTATTCTACAGCATTTGATCATATCTGAGATTGTATTTTATTGATTTTTATTGTCTTTTACGTTGGCTGTTTGTGTTTGATCCTGTAAAGCATGTTGGTGCGGTTACATCCTGTCTGTAGGGTGCTATATGAATAAATTTGACTTGACCTGACTCCTACTCACAGTTGTAAACGATGGCCCTGTTGAAACCAGATAAGTAGGTGGATGTACAGACATATTAATAGATTGAAAATCTTTCACCATTTGATAAAAAAAACAAAAAAAAAAAACTGTTTTTTTTAAAGGGCTTAATTTGAAGAACCACAATGAATATCTACTTCGTATGGTTAGTGGAGAAGCTGATTGCATCTATGTGCTCTAGGATGAAAAGTGTCAGGAGGTTGAACCACATCAAGTTAAATCGCAATAAGAACTTCAGCTGCCAGAGGAATTATGCAAAGACTCCAGCTTACTCGTATCCTGCGCTACCATTTCTTCTAAAAGAGTCAGGGAATTTTCATTACCTTAAACTAAACAGTCGGGATCTAATTTAAGAAAAAGAAAGAGCCTCGAGGTGTCATAATGCTGGTTGCACTTAAGCACATAAACAATTCATCATGTGGATCTTTTCAGGTGAAGGCAACTAGTCTGCGTACAAGCATGTGTGTGTAAGTGAGATAATAAGAGCCCATGTTGTGAGCAGTAATCTTCTAACACAGTGGATTGAGTCGACTCTGCTGGATCATCAGTGGTGTGAGACGTGATAGACACTCAATTACTGCCACACAGTCGTGTTTGATGTGGGGGGGGGGGGCAGACAAATTGAAAGAGGGGACGCTTTCAATTGTTGGAACGCATCGGCACGGGCTGAGGGAAAATGAAAGATGAAGGTGACGTCTGTGTTTGGAGAGCGTAAGAATGTTGGAGGTGTGTGTATTTGTACAGAGAATCTGCAATTAATCCGGCATGCTTTCACACACATGCATAAAAATACACACACTTGCACACAAATTTGTTTGTGTGTCTTTGACCATCTTTTTCTACAGTGCAGTTTCTTCTTCGTATTAAAAACCACACTTCCATTGACTATATAATTGTGCAATTTGGCATTTTGAAAATAAATTTGCTTACTGGAAACACGGCAATTTCGAAAAAACTTGTTTTTCTGATCAAAAGTTTTGGTGCTAAGATGATATGGTTGTCTTGGTAAAACTTTGTTCACATCGCACAAATCACTTTGGCTACATTCACACTGTAGCCTGAAGTGAACCAAATCCGAGATGAATCTGATCTTTTCATGACAGTCTGAACCACACGCATCAGATTTTTGTGAATGCGACCCAGGCCATCTGGCTAAGTGGTTCGAAACCCGATAAGTATCAGATTTTTTCAAATGTGACCTGAGTCTGTATAGCCAGACTCATTGCATTCGTCCAACCTGAACGCCATCGATAATTGACAAACGATAATAATGAGCTGGCTCCGGCTGGATAACAACTTAAAAATTGTAAGATACGCTCCACCATTATCAGCCATGTTTACTTCCGCAAACACTTCTTCTTCTTCTTCTTTTTCTTTTTCTTTATGGCGGTTGGCTAAACACACAGCACGCTCTTTATGTGTGACAGTATTGTGCACTCTACTGCTCATCTGGGACACTTTCAGGTCGTTTGAAGTTCACGTTGTCGATCGCATATAAGTTGCATATATTAGGAAGTGTGAACGGACCCACAATTTGGACCCAAATCCAATTGTTTTCACAAAAAATCGGATTTGGGTTTCTTCAGGCTGAGGCCTGAATGTAGCCTTGTGGTATGCACAACCATGAAGAAGAGAACAGGAAGCTCATAGCACAATCCTACATCTATTTTTATAATGTCATCACAGGAACAAACTTTTATTCATTTGTGATTTTAATTGTGCTTTTTATTTAATGGAAAAAACTGCGATTTGAAAATAGTGCTTTTTTGACACTAGCAGAATGTTGACAAAGTTTTGCACACATTAGTAATGGAAACACAGCTACTGTTGCCGTCGTGATCGTCCTTCCTTTCACTCCTTGTCTATTGAGGTGTGTGTGTGTCTGGGCTGAGAGAAAGGGAGAGGCTGCCAGTTGTGGCAGATCGATACCACTGACTGAGAGATCACAGGAATGCTTAGAACCCATTGATGACTTTTTGTGCGCATTGCGCTACACGGTGTCTAATGACAGCAGAAGGAAGGATAGTTGGGTGCAAGAAGAAACAAATGAGTTGAAACCTATTTTCTGCTCACGGTTCCTTCACGTCCGCCTTCGTGCGTTTCTTTGCCTTCCCGTCTGCCGTCCCTGCTCTCCGCCTCTGGTTTATGTCTGATCCCGCCGTTACATCAGGAGATCACGAGAAACAGAATAACAACAGAAATTTTGGATCTTTGTTCAATTATTCATGACGCCTCTTCTTTTGTCTCTGTTCTGTATTTTTTTTTATTATAATGTCTGACATTTCTCTCATCATTTCTTTGCTGTTATGACAATTTAATTTTATCCTTAACATTTTGATTCATGTTAGAGCTCAAGAAGTTCTTGTTGATACGTTCGTTATAAAGCACAGTGTATCAGTCATTTTGGTCCTTATCTGTTGAATAGCAGGGGTATATTTAGAAAAGGGGAATTACAATTCTGAGTAATAATAATAATAATAATGCCATAATTGCACTGTGAATATACACTCACTTGCAACTTTATTAGATCCACTTTCATAGGACTGTCTGGGACTCCTTTTTCTTTTTTTTCAGAAATGCATAAAATTTCTAAGAGTTATTATCTTTGGACCTAAAGAGCAACAACAATCTAGAGTCAACACACAGCTCCAGTTATTGCAGATAGATAAAGACAGTCACAAAGTCGGCCTTCAATCACCTGAAGAACATCTCCAGGATTAGAGGACTTATGTCTCAGCGAGATCTAGAGAAACTCATCCATGTGTTTATCGGTGGTCACATCGATTACTGCAACAGCGTCTCATAGGTCTGTCTAAATAAAATCCATCCTCCAACTGCAGCCGATCCAAAACGCTGCTGCTGGTGTTCTGACTAAAACCAGGAAGATAGCGAACATCACTGAGTTCTAAAGTTTTTACACTGAGATAATAGACTTTAAAATATTGTTGAGAGTCTAGAAATCACTGAACGGCCTAGCACTACAGTACATTGTATCAACCTTCCAGACCTCTCAGATGTTCTGGTTCTGGTTCTGAGTTCCTTTAAATTTAGATAAAAACCCAGCTCTTTAGAGCTGCTGTTGATTAAATGGAACATTGATCGATATATTTGATGAATACCTGCTTGATGATTTTGATAATGACATTTGACAAAATGTAATGTTTGTTGTTTTTTTCCACAATTGGTGACTGTATGACATTTTTATGATGTACAGCACTTTGAACTGCCTTGTTAGTGAAATGTGTTGTACTAATAAACTAGAACTGAAATTTATTTAGAGCACAGCTTAACAATGTGTCAGAAAACTTCCTCAGAGATTTTGGTCCATATTCACGTGGCAGCACCTTGCAGTTGCTGCACAGCTTTCTCTCATATTAACATGCAGTGTTTCACTTTGGTTGAAACACAAAGTCTGCCTGATGGTTTTGTTGTCCATAAAAACACAGTTTCTTCTCTGCAGTAACTTCTGTTCAACTTTTTCTGTCTCTTCACAGCATCAGTTGTCGATGGAAAATTTGCACCTATTGTAGAATTTTTGCAAATTTATTTTATTCGTCACGTAGTAGGTGAATAAAACATTCATTAGCTTCATTTTAACTCATGCCACTCATTTCTAATATTCTTCTCTGTCAAGTCTCCTTATTTTCCCTCTTTTAGGTCAGCATGCAATGTCACAAAATATCATTTAATCACTGATCTCTGATCCAATGTCTCTGGGCCCGGGGTGCCTCACGCCGCTTTCCCTGCCTCTCCTCTCTATGTTCCCTCTAACACATCACAACCAGTCCAGTTTCTCTGTTAAATAATTGAAAGCTCCATTGTAGTAATGTGAATATACGGGTGCTACGTAGCAGTGCACTGTTCTAATTTCTCAACAGTCAGACCCATCCTAATCTATCTTTTCCCTGGCTGTGATTAGGTTGTTTCCCATCCACTGGGGGAGTGTAGTGCTCTGTGGCTAATTGGCAAGTTCAATCAAAGAGACAAATGAAGAGTGAAGACATTGACCTTTCAGGGGGAGTCATTGCTCTTCTTTCTTCAGATATCTTCTTTTTTTTTTCTCCTCTCATTTTCGGCTACATCTTCACTCTGGTCTCTGGATCTCTCTGCTTTTGCCGTTTCATCTTGTGTTCCCCTCTCGTTTCTCCTCCGTCTCTCCTCCTCGTCTTTTTGTCTGCCCCCTTTAATTTCTTCTCTTATCCTCCCTTTGTGGGAAATTATTTGCCAGTCATTCCAATTTATTTTGACAACTCATTCTCGTGGCTGTCAGAGGAAAATTACAGCGTGCATACATGCTGGCGCACGTTGCTCTGGCGCGCTTGCATGTGTCTATTTTCACTGCCACCCGTGGCTAAAAGCCCCTTCGCTCCCCACACCCGGCTATTAAAGGAGGCTGGGAAGCAATGGTCCAGAGCGGAACAATGGCTGGCCGCCTCTGTGGAGGGAGGTGAGGTCTTTTATCTGATTGAGGCCTGAGCCTCTCCCACTTGTTTTCCATCCGACCCGCCAACCGTGACTGATGATGCGGCCGCGCTGCGTTGGGGTCCGCGTTACGCCGCAACCTCTCGATGTCAGGCACGTTCGCTAATGGCTGTTGTGCTGTCATTCAGCTCTGCAGCGCCCTGAGAGGTGTCAGTGATTGGCTCTGGGTGGAGGCATATTTCTACATGCCACCATGTACGCTTAACACGGCGCTCATGGCAAAGGAGTTGGAATAACATCTGAATGCAGCCATTACAAGAGCTGCTAAGAGTTTATTATTACACTCTAGAAGGTTAAAAAGGCCCATTGTTGTTTTTAAGACACCTCATGTAAACTAGTCCCCAGCAGTACAGAAAATGTGTCCTAATCAGTTAGAAAGAGGGATAATAAACAATAAATAATATGGGTGCACTGATTTATCTGTGCCGATTTCCTTAATTTTAGTTGATTGCTGATCGTCAGATTTTTACATGTGAAGCTGATCTTATCCACCAATCTTATCTACCTCAGCAAACGTCTAAAAATCAACCACCTTCCTGTTCTGCTCTCCTGTGAGAGAGAGGTCTGACTGGTAGACTGGCCCACCAGGTTATGTCTGCATGTTTACAGTTAACAGTAGTCACTCCACTGCTGCCAGTTCAACAACTTTCTTGCTACATTGAGCAACACTCCAGAGAAAAAAATTATCAGCCAAAATTCGAGTCGGCAGGTTATGCTTTTTAAAAGGATGGTAATCGGTGATCGGCCAGAAAACTACAATCGGTGCACTCCTAATAAATAAGGATCCTAATTTGTACTAACAGCAGTTATAGCATGATGTTCATGGGACGTTCATCAGATTAACTGTCCTGCTAGCAGGTAGGTTAATCTGTTAGCAGGTGTTTGTTAATACCTGCTTAACAAACTTTAAGCCCACATTTCTGTATTAGTTTTTTATTGGTTTAATTTAATATTCTAACCAAAATCAAAATTCTTTTTCAATTTTTATATCATGTTATATTAACTATGTGGCTGGAGAACGCATAACACCGCCCCTTTAAAAGGATTTCCGTCGTAATTAGAAAGTACTGGAATGTAATTTCCAAGTCTAGACACAATCTTGACTGGTAACAAACCCAATGCAGCGCCGAATCAGAAGTTCAGTTTGCTGCATGATTTTGAGGCAGACTCCAGACACAGCAACTTCAAACACTTTAATGGCCTCATACAAGAGGATCAATTTGTAGTTCTCTTTTTCCCTTTCTCTACCTCTCTGTGTGTAGGCGTGTGTGGGGGCGTGTGTGTGTGTGTGTGTGATGGGTTCAAAGCTTCACAGAGTGATACAGAGTCAATTCACTCAAGGGACATAGAACCATTTGCCCCTAGATTGCCTTGTTAAACATCACTTGTCCACCTTTCAAAATCTCACTAGACTTTTCATCCGCCTCCTTCAATAATATCAGCCTCTACTGGAACTGTATATTATAAGAAGAGTCGCCTCTGAACTTCAAAGTGCTCTCCTTTTTTTTATGATGGGGGCTGTGAGAGCGACAGTCTTGCTTTATGATGACTGCAGTAAGCGCTGGGTACCGGCAGGGTCAGATGCAACTCATGTCAGCCGTGTCCAGATCTATCACAATGCTTCAACAAACACCTTCAGAGTGGTGGGCCGCAAACTGCAGGCTGACCAGCAGGTATGGCACAAGAAACACACGTCCTCCAATATAATATGCAGTTTCTTAGTTGTTTTGAAAAACACTGAACTGAAAGATATTCACTTTAGAGAACACATATGATAGGCAACTTTAGTCATAAGACATAATGCACTTTCCTCCATGCTCCATTAATATGATGACCATCTCAGTACAACTGAAATGTCTGTATGACACTGTTATGTTTTTGAAATTTATTTTCTGACATAAATCTTACCAATTCTCTCTTCTTTTACTTTTTTTGCTGTTTGTTGGACTTAAGGATTTCCTTAATTTGTTTATCCTCCAACAAATTAACCAACATAATTTTTTACATTTTTTTAACACCGCAGTACAGAAACTCTTGTCAGACTTTGAAAATAATAGGTTTGAAAAAGAAGGATGAATCCCAATTAATATGAATCTGTGCATGTAATCACGGTTAATCTCTACTGTTTAGTCATACTTCATGTGAAAAAATTCAGAAAATGTAAACAATAACTTGGAATATTCATAATTCATTTAAACTAAAACAAAATTAATACTGTATTAACTGCAAGGAAGAAAAAAACAGAGCTGGAAAATTCAAACCCTTTGTCGAGTTTATGGAAATCATGTTGGATTGTATAGATCTGCTATAAGATTCTGGAAGAGACAAACAAAGATATATCAACCCCTAATTTGTCAAGTAATATTTTTGTATCCTTGCTATAACTTATGTGTCCCTGTTAAGCTGATGTGTTGAATTCAGGCCAACATTTCATTGCCAGCTTGTGCCAGTAAGATACTGCCTTGAATCTTTGGTCCATGTTATTCAATTATTTTGCAACAGAAAAAGATAAAAAATTCTCAGCATGTATCATGAACCTTCATACTGCAGAATTATATGAGCATATAAACCAACTCAACATGACTAATTTACAGATCTTAACATTTGGGCTCTGGCTGTAGTATGAATGACATGAATTTAAAAAAACCCCAAAAAACTTAACTAAAATAAAAATAATAATAATAATGATAATAATAACAACAACAGCAATAATAATGATGTAAGAAATGTATTACTTCATCTGTGGTTCTTTTTATGTCAGGTAGTGCTCAACTGCCCCATTGTCAAAGGGATGAAGTATAATCAAGCCACAGCAACCTTTCATCAGTGGCGAGATCCTAAACAGGTGTGGGGATTAAACTTTGGCAATAAAGAGGATGCAGCTCTGTTTGCCAACTCCATGACTCACGCATTAGAGGTTCTCAGTGGATCTGGAAGTGCAGGTACCCAAAGCTGAACAAAGCATGTTCTGGTCTACATATATATATCTATATATATATATATATAGATATATATATATATATATAGATATATATATATATACAAACAGAACCAGTCCACAGTAAACCCCTTTGCCAACGCGCAATGAAACTGACAGTGATTTCTTAATAGTGCTGTCTGGATGGGGAGATAAATTTAGACAGTTCTAAAGAAAACTGGATCAGGTGGTGACTGCTCACTTAAGCATCATACTGTTATCACTTCAGATCCAGGGGTTTCCTTCCCACGGTACCAAGGGCTTTCCATCTTCCACGCAGGGTAGCCAGCTCCCCACGCACTGTGGTGATCCACGGTGCGTGTGTGCAGCAACATAGCGGAACTCGTCTCCTCCAAGCGCAGTGTACGACAAATAAATAAACGAAGCACTGGTCTTGGTGAGTGGCAACATGCGCAATGACTAACAACTCTGTTGTTGGACCCTGGCAGCGCACAGAAATCTAGTCCGCATCATTCCCTGACAGCACTACAGAAAGAGAGGAGAGACAGAGAGGCACGGCTGGATTCTCAGGTAGGCTCCACGATCTCATCGAAACACTGTATTTTCACCCTATGAGTTGCTTCTTTTTCTCTTTCTTTCTTTTTTTTTTCTTTTTTTGGCATCAGAATTTGTTAAACATGCAAGCTGAATGAATGCACCACTTCATTCAGAAGAGCAGCGAGGGAGAGGAACTGTGTATCACCTCTTAGGACGGAACATATTTCATTGCTTGTGTTAATTTAATGGGGTGGGGGGGGGGAATCATTTGAGTAATAGATTTGTGAATGAGTGCGCTGTGCTCTGTATGCATGTTGGGCGCCCCTGTTAAATCTGAGGCAGCAGCAGAGTAAATAAAATGAAAGCATCCTTACTCCCGTAGAGGTGGTGATGCTTATTGACTCAATGGTTTGCAGAAGAAGTACTGTGATTCTGGACTAAGTTTATTCATAGCTGACAAGATATGAACATTACTCATGGTGTAGTAGGTGATGTTTTAACTCCACCCTCAGCATTGTTCACAGCAAGTACAGAGTCCCCCCCCCCCCCCCACCGTCCTCCCAAACAAAACTGTGCTTCCTTGTTGCAGATCTAACATAAGAAAGCAGCACCGGTCAGATATTTTGGAGATTGAGTTGTTGCAGTCCCTGGGCGTTACTGCAGGATTTTTTTTCCTTTTGAAGCGCATGCTGGGGCTTCATGTGACTGCAGCCTGGAAAGAGAAAACATCTTTGAAGCTTACACAAAAAAAAAAAAAAAAAAAAAAAAAGGCATCTGCTGAGAGCAGGGCAGCTCTAAACTCCAGCTATGCCACTGGACAGGTGATTCACTTGTTTACAGGTTGTGATCTGTTAGATTTGTAGATGTTTGCACAGCAGGGTCAGAGAGGTTAAAATAAGCTAAAAGTGGGGAAAAAATGCAAGCCTGCCTCCTCCACCATCTCCAATGTATAGACCTGAAGTACAGGGATAAATTGGGGGAGGGGAGAAAAGACTGAATGAACAGTCGGAGACATATCTGCTGCTGCTGCCTTCTCTCACATGAGCAACCACGGTATGGTGAACGGCCGACACCCCTCTCTCCGTGTTTCTTTGTGTTTCTGCTAGGCTGTCGTCATTTTTGTTGGTAGAGGAAGGACTAGAGAACAAAAGAGGAACGTGGAACAAGTAAAAATCTGAGGCAGAGAGCTTCTTGGACATATGAGTATTTGGGTAAAACATAAAAAAAGATGGGGGAATGGAGTAAGAACACCAGTGCATACCAGCTGCATTATTTAAAGCTGGATGCTGTCGTACCCATAATTCCATGTCTTCAGAACGTCTTCCTCTCTAGCCATCCTCTCTTTTCAACTGTGCCAGCTGCAACTGTGACCTGCTCTGCTTTGGAGATGTTAAATTTGGTGCAGGTACCATGAAAACACAGAACACAAATGCACACACACCTACACGCACGCACACACACGCACACACACACAAAAAGCATTTCATCACTCCGACTGTCGTCTTTTGATTTTGCCGTTACCATGGCCACAGTTTGTAAAGGTGGGTGACTCTCTGTTCTTTGGTTGTCTTCACAGTCCATGTATGTCCACATCACATGTCACACTTTACATTTCTGTGGGTTTTTAATGGCGAACTTGTTAAGATGAGAGACGCATCATTCTGCCATTTGTGTCAGAGCTTCAGAAGGGAGTGGCTTCATTTTCAAATTGTAATCAGAGATGTGGATTAGGATCTATACACCAAGATTTTCTGACGATTAAATGTGCCTTAGCTGTGTGATGTTTTGGTAAAAACAGAGATTTTTCATGTGAGGGCTTTAAAACAAAATGTCAGCAACATTTGTCAGCTTTTCGCAGTGATTTCAAAATCTTACGGTTTACATTCAGAGTCAATTTTGACCCTTTTTTTTCTCTAAGCATTTTTTTTCAAGCATTCAGCAGTCTCCAAACCAGAAATATTTGCTATTGTTTTTGTTTTACATGCATAACGCCACAAGTGATGGAAAACTAATATATGAGATCACTCCGATTGCCCCGTATAGTAAAGAGGTAACAGCATCATGATGTGGGCATGCTCTTGCTGAGCAGGGGCATGGAAAGTGGCCAGCAAGATCCTCTATTATTTTAAAAGCCCTAGAGTATTACATGAAGTATAAAGTCAGTGTTCCTGATCTTTTTTAAAATCAAAAGCTGTGCACACTGGCAATCTGGCAAACAATTTATTCACTTAGCGAACTGGAGCTTCAGTGAGAGGACCAGCAGTCTGACACCTTGTCTTCATCCGTTTGGTCACAGTCTGCTGTGAGGTGGTAACCCCTTTTTCCAGACAGCCATTGTGGTTGTGTTGCACAATGGAGTGGAAGTCTGATATGCGTCTCTGCTCTCAAATTTTAGTGGTAGACTCTGATAAACGCTGCTCCGTGGGCATCGAAGTCTTCGAGAGTTCAGAACCCTAAGAGCGTGGAAATGCGGGACTGTTTGCTTAAAATCTGTCTTCCTTGACATTGCTTCCAGTGATGACATATAGCTTGTTTTTCATGTGAGGGAGATGCTGCCTCACACTGCCTCCACAAAAAGCTGCTTGGCAGAGGATTTGGGCTGTTTTTCCTGGGTGCAACCCACATGCTCAACTCTGTTGCTCAACCCACTGATGCATTTTCCCTATAAATGTGGCACCATTTAAGAGGAAATAAACAAGCTATTTTTTAATCTTATGACACTATTGACCTTTATCCATTAATAGTTAGAGAAGAAGAGGTCCAGAGACAAAAGGGCAAGACATTCATTAAATGGTCCTGGGTTCAGAACCGAACCTGAAATAACTTTATTGAGGCTCCACATTTGGTGCACCTGCTCATGCAGTTATGACAGGCCCCAAGAAATGAAAATGGCTTTCAAACTTAGAAGAGTTATGAAGCATTGCTACAATGAAGAAAAACATCAACCAAAACCCAAATGTCCTTATTGGCAATGCGCCTCATTATGTTTTGTCCCAAAAGCTGTACCAAAGCTTTTCATAAGCATCCCACAGTCTCTGGACCAGAGCAGCTTGCCAACTGGGATGTGATGAAAATGCCTTGGGGGAATTGTACCTGCTAGTTCATCTGCAGGCCTGGATAGAGAGTCGGATAACCCGCGGGTAAAAATGTGCCAGCAGAGAATTCCCAATCTATGTGGAGTATCTCTACTCGGCATGTTGCAGTTTACTGGGGACAGCCGCTGAGTGTCTTTACAAGCAGCCTTTCTGATTTAAAGCTTCTGTCTGGTGCTTGTTTCCCAGAGATGGGAAGGGATCATGAGAGGGAATTAAAGGAGCTTGACTGACCAATGCATCAGCAAAGCAGTTCTCAGAGTCCCACCTCTTACCCCTCGGGGCATACAAGAGTGAATCACCATCAGCCTTGCAAGATGAGACTGGCTGCAGGCTCTTACTGGAGTGCAGTTAATTCACTGTTCCATGTCCTATTGCTTTTTTTTTTTCAGACATGCTTGAGTTCTAAAGAAAGGCTGCGACACAAGTACTTTGTGAATGACATAAAAATAGTCAAAGAAAATTAGAATCAGGGGGCATTTCATCTGAAAAATTCAAGGCAAATCCCTTTGATTGCAGAGTACAGGGTCTGACATGGACTCAGTGTGCATTGAATTGCTTCAGGAAAGGAAAACACAGCACCTGGCCGTTGTGGGTCTGTTGATCAGAGCCAACATTTGTGGCCGGGTAGCAGCACGGTAGCTTGTCGGTCACTGGACGGTCTTTCCTGTTTGTTCTCCAACGAGGCAGGTCCTGGAGCCGTGCCTGCCTAGCGGATGTATCTGTGTGTACTTAAGCGCTACAGCTCTCTCACATTGTCGAGGTGAAGAGTCCTCACAGATGGTCCCGCAGATGGTTCCCGTCAACGGCATTGTGCGCACAAAACATTGATAATTTGTCAGCGCAAAGATCAAACAGACTACCATACACACTGTTACCCAAAACGGAGTTTCTCAGTCTGCCACGCTCTGTGATTCACCCCACACACACACACACACACACACACCTCTTTTAACCCGAACCCGCTTTTCGGTGCAGAAGGCTTGTACTAATGCTTTAACGAGGGAACTTACTCAGAGCGAAGGGCCGTGTGGTTGAGGGCTGTAAATAATTCAAAAATGCTGAGTGATGCGTTCTTTCTGCAGTGGAGGGATTTGTGTGGTGCATTACTTTACAGTCTTGCTTTGTACTGAGGCATAGCGTGTTACCTTGTTGGCATCTCACCATTTTTTTAACGGATGGAGCTTTGCCATCTCATAGGAAGTGGGTGGTTTCCTCATGTTTTTTTGGCGCTTTCTACCCCGTCGCCTCCATCCCTCTCTCTGAGTGACTGATGTGTAAGCGTTAGACATCATAGGCTGATTCTGTGAAGTTAGCTCTAAAGGCCACATTCCCATGACATTTACAGTGGCTATGTTCTGCATGCCCCCAGACGTTTTATGACAGATTGTGATTTACATCTAAATCTAACTTTTTTCTCATAAACCTTTCCATATTTCTCCAGCATGTAAAGTATTTATAAAGGCAAAAAAAAAAGAATATTTCACTTTATTTTTTGTGATTCTGTGCCAATTTTCAATACTAACATTCTTTTTTTGTGGCAATTAATTTTTTCAAGGTTGTTGTTTTCTCTTCTAACGAGGAAAAGACGGCGTTTTTATGCAATGAAACCTTAACGTTCACCGCAATTAGAAAAATCTGTTGCAGCACCCAGAATATTGAATCACATAAAGTAGATATGCTGTGTTGACATGAATAAAAATTCTGGCATCAGTTTAACATCAGAAAACGAGTTGGAAGAAACTGCTGACGCGAACCTGCAGGGACCTTGGATTTGCCAATTACTAGTGCTGCTGATGAATAATTGGGTTTTTCTGCTACAGTGGAGCTTTAAAGTCACTTCAATTATACATAAAGTTTTACACCAGTGCATCAAGATACTAGTGTAGTTTTGGAAAAAAGTGAGATTAAAGTGAAACCAATCATTTGACATGAATGTTATTCAGTTTTCATTAAGCTCTTCCAGAAACACTGTTGGTGGATGGTGAATTAAAGCTCTGTTGTCGTTATTGTCAAAACAGTTGAATGGTGAGCACTTTTTGGTATTGGGCTCTCCTAATGCCTGTGAGATGTAACAAGAACAAAAAATAAAAAACGAAACAAAAAAAAAAGTACATGTCTAAGCCTTAAATGCAGACAACCATATGTGATTTTTTTTGTTTTGATTTAGATTCTCCAAGATCATTTTTGACTTTGCCACGATTTGATATACTGATAAGATTGTGCAAAGAGAAACTGGTTCTCAGATGGAAAACATGGGCATTAATATTTGGACATTACATAGGGTACAGTACCGGAGTATGTAGTCAACAACATCGTTTAAAACAAGGATGGGCTTCAGTTTGCTCCTCCAGTTTCAGATTATTTCTCCAACTGTTGTCTTTTTACAGCCTTGATTTCACATTTTCCTCAAACATCTCTCAAGTAAATTGCTATGTCTAAGAGCATTTATTATTTATTGATAACATGAATGCATCCAAGCAGAAATCTTTGTTTTAGACAAATGTCAGTAGAAAAGAGATGATGTTCCATCCCCCTTAAAGCTCTTTTTGTTGTGTCTATAATGATCCATGTCAGATCAATCCATCTATTCCCTGCTTCATCGGTGTCACTCTACCTAATTTTTTCCAATCTCATTGACTTCAGCAATGTCTCAAAATCATTACTTTTCCTCTTGAGAAACAGGGAAGGATAATTCTATTCTAAAATTTTAAGCTGTCGCCATTTCCATTTTGTTTCGTTTCCGCTACACTACTGAGTCATATATGTGCCACTGAGCTCCATATGGCAAAATCTATCTGTGCATGCACCCAACAAGACATAAAGAGACAGAGTTTCACTTCACCAATCCGTCACAGATTGAATGGCACTCCTGCAGGACATCCACCTGAAGGAGCCATGGATATAGAAACAGTAACTATCAGTTCTGCACCCCAAACATCTGAGTATATGGATGCATAACAAGAAGCACTTTTCCTCAGATCATGTAGAGCACAGGTGTCAAACTCCAGTCCTCAAGGGCCACTGCCCTGCAACTTTTAGATGCGACTCTGCTGCTCCACACCTGAATAGAATAATTTGGTCATTAGCAAGGTGCTGGAGAACTTATCTACAAAAGGAGGAGGTAATTAAGCCATTTCATTCCAGTGTTTTGTACCTGTGGCACATCTAAAAACCGCAGGAGAGCGGCCCTTGAGGACTGGAGTTTGACACCTCTGATGTAGAGGATAGAGCAAACAGAAAGTGTACTTCTGGGTCAACATGCAAAACATAATGTGTGAAAACTACCTCTGCAAATTATCCTCATGGTGGCTCATGGTGGTGACTGCGTCATGCTGTGGGGATGCTTTTTCTTCAGCAGGAACAGAGAGGCTTTTCAGGGCTGAGATGAATGGAGCTCAATACCGAACAACCCTGAAAGAAAACTTTTTAGATGCTTCAGGACTTTAAAACTTGTGTTCACAGCTGCTATCTTCCTTTCTAACTGAAAGTGACTTTTTCCACCGAGGAATAGACAAAACTTTCTTTCTGTGGATGCACAAAAGTGTAATTGCAGAGAAATGTAGTTAAAGTATTGAGTTCAGGCAGCTGAATACAAATGCATGCTCCACTTTTCAGAGTTTTCCATCCACTAATTCCTTCCCTTAACAACTATTCGCTCCCTGGGTACTGGTCTATTCCCAATAAAATGCATGAAAGTTTAAGGTGGTATATAATCTGGAGAGGTTTTAGGTTTTGAAAGGCACTGTGAATGTTGTAGTAGTTAAATCAGTTAATTTGTGGTACCTGAAAACATGACCTAACAGGTTTTTAGGTGGCTTAAAAAAATCCTAAGATGAATCAAGCACCTCGCTGCTGTGGTGTGTATTTGGGTTGGTTGCACGAGGTTTCATTAACCATTTTCCAAAACAGACATGTCTGAAAGCATCATTAAAAAACACTGCCATATTTCTGGAAAAAAAAGAAGAAAAACAGGAAAATATCCACTGCTCTTCAGAGAAGAATTCACCAACTGACTGAGTCATTTGCCACAGGCGGAAAACACGTACAAGATGACTATTAAACTAAGTCAGGATCACGGATGACGCAGTTTAGCTGCATTTATGGTCTTGGTAGCTCAGGCGACAGAGTCTCAGGGCTGCAGTGATGTCATACCTGGAGAACAACGAAGCCCAATATGACAGCACAGTCAATTATAATTGGTTTTAAACCAATGCACCCTAAGCAGTACCTTCCTTCAACTGAAGCATTACATCTGATAAGGATAACTCTTTGGGGTGCTACAGACATTCAGAGACTTCAAACTGTCCCCTGAAAGCCAACGAGAAGTTCACTTATCTACTGCAGAAACATCAACGATCCAATAGAGAGCTCAAGCTAAGTTCACCTTAACTCTAAAGCGAGTCTCCCATCTGTCTTTCCCTAATTTGATCACATTAGACCAAATTAGGGAATAATTCATTTTGGCAGAAGAAGAAGAAGGGCCACTCTTGAGAGTCTTTAGTGTGCTACAGTATGGTCAGAATATTGTGTCATCTGTCAAGACACTGCTGGAAAAAATTATAAAAAGACTCATTAACTTCTGTGAGTTACAGAGCGCACAGAAGAGGATACAAACAGCTAACTATAGCTCAGAGGTAGGCAGATTAAAAAAAATAAAATAAAATAAGCAAAATTAAGCTTGACACAATGGTAGTAGCAGATGTGAAAGAACACTAAGAAAAACAAGACCAGACTGGACATAAAAGAATAAAGCAGACCGCAGAAACTAAGGACCATAATGTGAAGATAACCAGAACTTCACAAAATGTACTACCGGTAACTCAATCAATAAACTATAATGATAAAATCCAAAGTCAATGAAACCCAGATGATTCCTGTTTTACTGTTGACTATGCAGCAGTAGCAGTATCAGATGGAAAAACCCACACCCAGTGTCTATTGATAGCACATCTAATTAGCTGCTTATCTGTGGGCCCCAGAGGCTGACAGACGACAGATTAGAAATCAAAAGGTATGTTGCCTTGCATTATGTTAGATAATACAGACAGCTTTAGGAGAGAGGTGTTGGCACAACTTCTGTTTTTTTTTTCCCCTCTTGCATTTTTTCCAGGGTTCAGTTTTGGAGTTTATTGCCTTGTAAAACTTAGGGAAACAGAAATCAATAGACATTTTTTCCCTTTCTCATTATTATATATTCTCTGCTGTTGCTGTTTTGGTCTTTGCCAGTACGCAGTATGTCTTACTGAAAAACAAAATTGTTTATATTTTTTGCCGATTGTCTCTAATTATAGGGTAAAAAAATATGCTCAGGGGGCTCAAATATATGCATACATCGCCACTGTGTCATGTTTTCTGGCCCATCTGCCTGCTTTTGTTTTCCTCCTCAGCTCTCACCACTCCAATCAACTCATCTGGTTCACCTGCATGCTGCTGCACTGCAGCACAATCAGGCTCATGTCACCCACCTGTTCACTAGCAGTTATATTCAGCTCGCAGGCAGGCAGACGATGCCAGATTTTTGAAAGCCTCGTGTTAGTAAATATCCAGCATTTCCTCTGTACCTGACTTTGATCACGAACACGTTTTTTGCCTCCCGGATTACCCTGCCCTGCCCTGTCCTTTCCTGTCCTGTCTAGCCCACGTTGGATTTTCCACTGGACTCTGTTTTCTGGACTCGAACCTGTTTCTGCCTTTTGACTTCCGCCTCTGCCTCGCCCCTGGAGAAGTGTTGCCTTTTCACTGCCTCCCTGTTTCTGACCTCCTCCTGTCACGGAGAACCAAGATCTGCCCCGGTCCGTTACGACACTTCACGAGGAGACTCCTGTCCTGTTGATGGTGGCTGCTGGTCCCAGATCCCGATTCTAAATAAATAATTATTTCCGTTATTTGGTGTCTGACTGAAATTCCGGGTCCTCTGTTCAGATCTTTACACACTGACATTAGGCCAAACTTCTATTGCGGAGAAACGACACACCTTTTATTGATGTCAACAAGCTACTGCAATGCCAGCTGTACATTTGACCGCCCTCTTTTTCAAAAGTGGTAGAAATCATTAAAGTTGGTTGGTTAGCACACAGAGGCTATAAATCATCCTCCACAAATGTTCAAAATGGTGGAGCTATTTGTCATCACAGCATTTTAAACCCCCCCTGCTGTGTGATGTATGTTTGGAAGTACTGTCTTGTTAAAACATCCAAGTTTTGTTTTGGGCAACACTTTTTATTTGACAACTTCTTTTGTCATGAAGTGTCATTCGGTAAATAATGACACTTTTAATGCAAACTTGACAATTGTAATGGACTTTTAATGCAGCTTTGCATTAAAAGTGTCATTATTTACCGAATGACACGTCATGACAACAGAAGTCATTCATGAAGACTCCTTCATGTTCATGGCAGATGTTATGTGATGTTCATGACTGTGTCATGTCAGTCTTATGCACACCCCTTCAAATAAAGTATTACCAATGTTTTGTCCATAGTTTGACAATCTTGCTGTTGGTTTGAGGTGATTTCAGCACTCCATCCACTTTGTGCAATGCACCTGTACAAATGGCAGCAGAGTAGCCCCTTAGCATGATGCTACCTCCACCACGCTTGACAGTCTTTAGGTTTTTTAGATTTGCAACCTTTTTATTACTTATCACATACTTCTTCTGACCGGGGCCAAATTAAGAAGCATTTTTCTTGTGTCTTAGAATAAAGTTTTTCTCGGAAGGCATTTGCCATACACAGATTTCAGTAGACCTTAAAAGTGTCACCCTCTTGTTTAGTGTTGTTGTTTAACCCAACTTACCTCGCATCTGCATCTTCCAGTTGAGCAATAGTTCGAATCCCAGGGATTTCTGTGCCGCTCTTAAACATCCTGACTAATTGCCCTACACTTAATAATGACAGTTTGAGTTGGATGTCAAATAGTGCTAGTATGTGTAGTATGTTTAAAGGCACATTTCAGTGCTGAGAAAACAGCAACTTTATGTACAATCTACCTTTTTACATGTTGAAAGTGGCCAAGTAGCCGTTCACAACCAGTTTCTCATGTCAAATTGATTTGTCTTCAATGCAACATTAAAAGCCCGAGTGTATATAAACTTTTAAACAACACTGTATTAAGAACAGTCTCCATACCTAAAGAAATCATTAGTTTTTATGTACTTGAGGCCCAACATAGGTTTTGAATTCATCATGTTGATCTTGTTGGAGTTTGCTGGTCCTCTTTGAGTGTCAGTATTTCCCCTCAGGGCTCTGTCAGGCTGCAGCCTCCCTCTGCACACTGTTTGCCAGAGACTTCAGGCAGCCTTTCACAAGGGCCACTTGCGCACTTGCAGCAGACTTGCCATATTTTCTGTTGATGTCTTCATATCATCCTCACTCCGCCGCTCTGAGATTGAATTACAGTGCTGGTGTATCAAATGCACAGGGCACTCACTGTCTCCCACTGTAATCATTATCACTCTGCCTAGCCGGGTTTTGCAGCTTAAATCAAACGGCTGCAGCATCACGTTTTCTCATTTTTAGCTTAAATATTCCACCAACAATTAGACCATTAGGGGTAAACATCCTCTGTCTCCAGCGCTAATGCTCAATCCCAGATCCATATTTCTCATTGAAAAAGAAAAAAAAAAAATTTAATTACAGGAGCTAATAAATATAGCTGTCAGCAACAGAGCCAACCGTATAACAGTGAAATTGAGTCACTCCTACTGTGTCTCTTTCTGTCATAAGTGTGGACTTGCAGACTGGAAGCAATTCTTGGTGTTTCAGTTACAGCTGCTCAATTAATTGGCCGTACCACGCTAATTTGCTCAACTTTATCTCCACAGTCCTTGCAGAATGCAAATAAATTTGAAAGACTTACCCCACTGTCTCCTGCATTTTTTTTCCCCTTCTCTGGTTACTAATGCACGGTTGAAAGCACTGCTCTTTTCACTGTATGCACAGCAGTCTGCCTCTGCCACAACTACCTGAATCAAGCATACATGTAAACATATTTTCAGCTTGCTGGAAGTAGCAAACCCAAGATAGCCAGCTTCTGGGTTTGTAATTTTTCCCTCCCCGTGTTTTGGCTCAAGTCCTGTATTTCTGAGGAATTAATTTGTTTAAACCAGCTTGGCAGGATGAGATGGTACTAATTAGACAGTGAATTTGGCAAGAAGAATTGGGCATGTGCTCCCACTGAAAGCTGCTATGTCTTTCGTTCTTGATGTGCAAATTTACAGACAACAAGCAGACTTTTTTCCCTGAAAGCAACACTTGATTTGAAGTTGTTTTGTTGTTGATTTCAGTGGTTATCTGCTGTGGTCATCATATGCTACCTTTTATGACTCCATCACCTCTGGAGCGCTGACATTGAGTAAAAAGGGCTGTTTTTATGAGAAAGTATTTAGACAATAGTTAAGCAAAAGCTAAAAAAGGTCTCGAGGAGAGTATTGCTTTAATTTCAAATAGTCATTTTACATCTTCTTCATGAGATCAGTTCTGAATGCAGAACCCATTTATCTTTTTTCCAGCCCTTCTGCAGTCAAGCAGCATGACCGACACAGTAATGAGCAGCGGTTCGGGTCGCTGGGTGTCCAACGACCGGCAGAGGAGCATGCGTCCGAGGTGATCCTACGTTTCACAATATTTATGCCTCTGTACCTCCTCTGAGTGGCCACATCATGTTTAACTGTGTCATGCTTTGTTTCACCTGCATCTGTTTCTGCCGTGTGGTGTGTGGCACAGTGATAAAGAGCAGTAAGTAGTCCGGTTTTTCTATGTGCATTGCACGTTTCCATTGTGTGTGTGCGCACTTTTATAAAGCAGCTATTTTCAAATATTTCCTGAGAGGGATTGATCTGCGAATAGAGCACCCTCTACATTTACTGAAACTCCTGGTCAAGATGTGTTAAATTATAGAATACATTATCCTTTTATGGAAGTTGTGTCTTAGTAATAGCTAAAGTATATTCAGTGAGCAAAATATCCTCTATAAGATAATTAGTTGTTGCAAAATCACACTTACTGGCGTCCCTTAAAAATAATTGTCATGTGTGTATTTTTGTCAGTTGCATTTTTGATGTTTGTCAGTGTGTCTCACAGCATAGCATTACGAATCTGGGACTTTATAACAAAGTGGTAAAGTTGGTATGTTTATATCCAAAGTTGACCTTGATTAATTTTATTTGTTTATTTATTACATTTTGTTTTCTTTTGTCTCTTAATTTACTTGTGGTTTCTTGTGGTTTTTTATCTGTTCTTCTGCTTTAGACCTTTGTAATTCCCTTTGTGTTAAACTTGACTGTATGAAAAAGGTTCTATTCAAAAGGTTTAATTGATTGTAACTATAATTCATGTTTTTGTTTCATTTATCTTATATTATGGTAATTCCATTTATTCTTGTGTCAATAAATATTTGGATTATCCTCAGATTGCCCAACATGCATCTGCTAGGCTTCTGTCCTGCTCTCCTAGGTCACACCTTTACTGATTCCTTTCTGTTCCATGGAGCATTCAGGTTCTGAATTTGAATTTTAGAGTGCTGCGTTATGATGCAGCGTTGTACATTCCAGGTTTTCTCCAAGGTCATGTCACCACCGTGGCTCTGGTGAGGGTCTGGTCTGTTGTTGTCCTGATGTTTTACAGTCTGGGGGCTCACTGGACTTCTTCAAGAAGCAGTTGAGAAATCATCTGCTTTGACAGGCATTTGGGTAGCACTGTATCGTTTTTTTATTTTATTTTAGCTTTTTAGTTTAATTTTAAGTTTATTTTGTTTTCTATGTTTGTGTCATTTCTGCTATTTTGCTATAAAGCATAATGTCATTTTTTTTTTTATCTTGAAATGCTTATTGTAAATAAATGCTTTCATTTTACTTTCATTACGTTGTTCATGTTCCCTTGGGTATAAATAATAATAAATAATAATTAAGAGGTCAATCAGTGACCCATTTCTCTTAACCACTTGTCAAAATGGGAAAGGCCACAGAACACGTCGTACCACTAAGACAGGTGTGTGTCAATATTCAGATTCAAGGAAGTGTTTCCAAGAAAATAGGGCCTTGCTCTGGTCATATCTTGTTCAAGAGATTTTAGTTACTTATTTTTTGACTCTCACATCAAGCTGTAGATGAATATTGTCGTTTCCTCTCACTCTTCTAAGCTAAATCTGGACCTTTGTAGAAAAGAGCTACCAGGACAGTAAACTGTCTTGGAAAATTGGTCAACGTGTTTCCTGTATGTACGCTCCAAATTGTGAAGTGTTATCGGAGGAGACTCTATGCTGAAAGAGGATATTAACAACAGTTATTTAAGTTAACCAATCTGGGATTTTCCCCACTCAAAAGTGTAGTCGCATTATAGGTTTGATTTTAAAAACTACTTCAGTGTGAATTTGTGTTTAGGGTTGTTATACATCCTTACCGGAGGTGTGTGTAAGTGTGGAGGTTGCTTTGTCAATGTGTGATTTGAACTGTACAAACCTTAAGCTGAAGTAAACTTAAGATTTTTATTTGGCCAACAGGGGGAATTGGACGATGCAGTCTGGCTCTGGTCCTGGTCCAGACCTAACAGATGAGGAGAAGGAGATTATAAACAATGTGATTGCCCGCGCTGAGAAAATGGAGGCCATGGAGCAGGAGAGAATTGGGTGAGAATTGCCAAAACATGCATTTAGTGTTTTTCTTTTTTGTGCCTGTGTTTTTCTTTTAGTTGGGTGCAAAGTTGAATAAAACCTCAAAATGAGACAAATGAGTTGCATAATTGTAAACCCGGAATAATTACCAGTGGCATTGTGAGTTAGACTTAGCTGTGTTGATGCTGCAGGCGCCTGATAAACCGCCTGGATGACATGAAGAAGACTGTGTGTGGGGATGGTGTTTCTCGCTGCCTGCTGTGTGGGGAGCAGCTGGGCTCACCTGGGGTCAGCTCCGTCGTGTGTGAGGACTGCAAAAAGGTAGCAACTGTAAAAGCACAAACCAGCAGCTCCTCTCCTGAAATGTTCCGAAGATGAAAAAATTGCCTACGCAGTCTTTAAATATGCATTCGTAACAGCAATACCTAAAAAAACAAAACAAAAACAGAGCAGCTGTCATCAATGTTCCCTTCTTATGTGCAGAACATGTGCACAAAATGTGGCACTCAGTGCGGCAGTCGAACTCGCCCTGTGTGGCTGTGCAAGATCTGCAGAGAACAGCGAGAGGTGAGAGCTGGTAGACAGAAAAAAACAAACCAAAAAATAAACGAAACAGACTGTTGGGCGTCCAATGATGCATTGATTATTTTCCCCTGAGTTTTAACAACAAGGTTTTCTCAGGTATGGAAGAGGTCCGGTGCCTGGTTCTTCAAAGGCTTTCCGAAGCAGTTCCTTCCGTCGCCCATGCCGTTGTCTAAACCGAAGGACACAGCTCCTCAGGAGGCAGCAGAGCCTCAGAAGCCGACAGTGTCTGAGCCCAGGGAGGCAGCAGCTCAACCAAAACCACCAGGTACAGACCCCTTCAGGCACTGCCTTGATTATCAAAAGATCACTTACGAGAAATGTTTTGTTATCTTTTAGGTCCCCATCAGAGTCAGGCTTCAGCCTCTGAGGAGCAAGTTTCAGGCAAGTGTTTTCTTTTCTTTGTGTTACTTATATAATGCTCATATACATGCATATAATATTACATATATAGGGATAACTTTACATGTAATCTTTATCTATCTATCTGTCTGTCTGTCTGTATAAACTGCAACATGCGCTTTATGCCTCATGCTGCACAAAGACCTCTTATCACCATCTAGCTAAAATGCTCTATTACAGATTCTGCTTAAATCCCCACCTACAAAAGAGCCACCGTCTGCTCTGATTGATTGACTGATTGGTCAAATATCGTGGAGCTGCTTATTTTATGTTGGAGTGCGAGGAATTATCTAACAGACAGACCAAATACAAATAATCTGCATAATCACTGAAAGTTTCTAGAAACCTCTGATTAGTAATCCATGAGTTTCTGTTTCCATGGGGCTTAAACCTGCTATGGCACAGAAGTCCATCTGTTCTACAGACACAAGGTTGGATTAGGTCCTATATTTATCTTGCCACAACACACTGGTAAGTGGGTGGTATAGGAGAGAAAAATCTCTAAAAATCTTAGTTTTTACTTAAATAGCCTAGAGAAAAATTATAGGGTTTTTTCGTACGCTGTTAAGCAAAGAGAGCATGAGAAATTGACAACTGGGACTGTACAATTTATTCACACAGGGTGTCAACAATTTTATTCTTTTCGACTTTGGTAAAAAAAAAAAAAAGTCTTCTTTTTCCTCTTTATTTAATGATAAGCAAATGTCCTCCGGTTAAAAGATGAGCTTTCCTAGATTCTTCAGTATACGCTTATGCTGCTGGAGCGCCTATTAAACTGATGGAAAATTTGGTGATTGTGCCACATTTGCACAGAATATTTGTTATTATCCTGGTGTTGGGCTGGAAACCGAAGTGAGGTCACCCTCATAATCCAGCAGCTAAGCTATTATTGAATTTGGCAGCTGGGAGACCTCCCTTTTCTACCTGTTTGACTTTACTGAGCATGCTGTTTTTGTATTACAGCACTTTTTTTTAAAGAATGGTCTGACCTTTCTGAGTCATATAGATTTCGAACTAAAGTTCAGAAAATGCATTTAAGATTAAATAAAAAACAATGAAGTAGTTCTCCAGTTTAGCACTCAGTGGAAGGTTTCCATTAAAAACCAACTTCAGTTTCATAATCCACCTGCTCTTTCAAGAAAAAATGTCTCACAATACTTAAAATGTGCACAACAATACCCATTCCCACATAACTGCACATGCAAATAAAGAATAGAAAAATCAAACTTCAAAGGGCGCCAGAAACTTGTGTTTCTGACGCCCTCTGAAGTTTGATTCCCTGGGCGGTGAGCCATATCGCCCCCATCAAAAACCACCTGCCACCACTTCTAGATCTCCAGTTTCCTCAAACAGATTTGTTGTTTTGCAATTATAATGAACTTCAATTATAATGACTGAAATGCAGTATTTTGTTAAATTAAACAACAACATATAGTGTTAAAAACTGAAATGAAGGTATACTTGCTGGGTTTCACTCAAAAACGTAAAAAAAAAAAAGAGAAAAAAGTGGCTGCACAGCTTGCCACTTTTATTTTAAGATGTGCTGAGTCATTGCCAGATCTCATACATTCTGAGAGAAAACACACACACTCCCCCCCTCACACACACACATACAGAGGCACAAGCAAAGTATTTCTCTGATGCTGTCTGAAACAGAGAAATTTGTTTAAACAATGTTATTGTACATGACCTGTTTACAGTCGTAACCTATGCTGTTAAGTGTTTGGCAACCAAAACAAATCACCAATCAAATTTCCTAACAACAGCATTCTCAGTGCATTACAAATCAAAAGAGACCAACACAAGGAGTCACACCTTTTTTGATTATTGAATTTCGTACGGCATATGTTTCTTTTCGCTTTTGTTAATGCCCCATCTCTATAGTGCAGTCGGTTCTATCATTTAACCCCATCTCACAGTGCTCTGTTTTCAATAGTCCAAACTTTTTTCTGATTCCCAAAGGTGGCAGGGCCGCCCACTGTTGCTGTCGACAGGGATGAAGTCTTTCAATTAGCCGGTCAGGAGTTGCGTGCTGGGATATGGAGCAAGCCTCCATGTGATGCTGCCCTTATGGGTCAAACAGCTTAATTTCAGTCTCAGTGGGATCTACCTATGTTGTGTAATATATCGCAGAAAGATGAGGGATTGTCTTCCAGGTTGTTGTGTATGTAGGTCATCCCCTTTGCAAAGTAAACCCTGCGGCATTAAAATCTCCAGGAAGACGTGGCAGTTTTACAGATTGCACTGCAGCACAGGGATGAGGTGGGGTGATTTTGCATTTTGGGAGTCTTTTCACTTGTACACTCTTACTTTTAGGTGCGCAGATGCAGGCCCGTGCTGGTTACCCACCCGTGGCCCCCAAACCAGCTGTGCGTATGGCTGCAGGGGGGGTTGGCCCTGAAGAGGCGGGTCAGGGAAGTCCGGTAGTGATGAAGAAGATGGTGCCGGTGCACAGTTCCAGGGCACAACCTGCTGCTTCAGCCGCAATGTCCCAGCAGGGTGAGGAACAAAGTATTTCTCTATAGAGTTTCTTAAAACTTTTCTACATTTTGTTGTGTAATACCCACAAAATGATCCTTCCTCCCACAGTCCAAAAACATGACTGTCAGGTCAATTGGCCTCTCCAAATTGTCCCCAGGTGTGAGTGTGTGAGTGCATGGTTGTTTGTCTGTCTGTCTCTGTGTTGCCCTGCGACAGACTGGTGACCTGTCCAGGGTTTACCCCGCCTCTCACCCGGAACGCTTGCTGAAGATGGGCACCAGCACCTCCCGATCCCATTAAGGGACAAGGGTGACCAGAAAATGGATGGATATCCAAAAAGAATAATGTTTTAAATTGTGATTATATGTGAACGATTGACAAAACTCTCCCAATAGGCAGGGGATTAAGTTGAGGAGAATCTCAAAGTAGGGTTAGGTTACGAAACAATTTGCAAACCTTTTGAACACATAACTGTGAACTTACCAAGACTCGGTCATCTACCTAAACTGTCAGGAGAGGCAAGAAAAGCATTATTAGGAGAAGCAGCCAAAAAACCCATATAGCTGCAGCTGCTGAGCTCAGGTTGGAGATTTATTGACAAGACAACTATTAGTAGTAAGCTCCATAAATCTGGTCTTTATAGAAGAACAGCAAGACGAAAGCGATTATTGGAAGCTAGTCATATACAGTCTTTCTGACGTACAGGCCAACTGTTGCAGGAAACTAACACTGCACATCACTGGGCTGGACAGTATGGCTGAAAAATGTATCACGACATCAGTCAATTATATTAGCCAACATTGATAATTGTTGATTAATTTTTTTGATTTAAGTATACAAAATACTGGAAAGCCATTGATGTGACCTCTCCTGTTTTATCAACAGTTTCCTTTCAAACTGTTCTACTCATTTTCCACGCCACTGCCTTTTATTTTTAAACAGTTATAAGACACGGTGGCTCAACAGGTTGTTGCTTGGTAACCAAAGTGTGAATGAGTTAGTTGATGCCACCAACCTTATTTAGTTGGCCATGAGAGAATGAGCAGCAAAAGCCTTTCCTCTGCGTAAATCCCCCCAGCTGTCTGTATGGGCGGTGATATGAAATTAAACTTTAATCACAATATTTTGTGGTATTGTTATGACAACAATAAAGGTGACAGTAAGAGCTATTTATCACTTTTTTAGGTAACTGAGTAATCACAGCCCCACAAACAGAGATAGTCTTGAAAAACATTACCAGTTCTTTTGGACACCAGGCACACAGAGAAGTGTGGTATATCACTAGAATGTATACAATAACTGCATTTAATCATACTTTCAAATGTAATGACCTTTCTTGATACACCATTATTAAACAAACTGTAGAGAAAAATAGTAAAAATAGCAATCCTGACATAAAAAAACCCCTAAAATGGATGTTTACTGCGACAGACTGGCTACCTGTCCAGGGTGTTCCCCGGCTCTCGCCTGAAACGTTCGCTGGAGATAGACAGCAGCAGCCCTCCCGAACCCACTAGGGACAAGGGTGTGCAGAAAATGGATGGATGGAATTGATGTTTAAGGGCTTTTAAAACATCATTAATTGGATTTTATTGTGACAATGACAAATCAAAATCTTATCATAAGACATTTGTCACGATAAATAATAAATGATACGACCAATGCCCACCCCTAGTTGTCCAGTTCTCAATTGGAGTTCAGAAACATTACTAAGCATTCTATCAGATGTGCTTTCTGTTGATATTGATCACCTGTCTATCACTATATATTTTGTTATTGATTTGCTATTGAGCACAGAGGCATACGCCCAACCCTAGCATCATGCTACGGGGACAGCATTGACAGAAAAGCTGGTAGGAACTGATGTGGAGATGGTTTGACTGGAATTCAAGGCAATCCTGAAGTTTGTGTTTGTAACCTTACAAACTGTGGGGCTTTGAATACTTTTGCACAGCACTGCAACGTGCCAGTCACTAACTTGCTTTAGCTGTGGCATTATTTCCCTTAATAGGTCCTGTGGCAGGAGATGTAGGTGCTTACGCCTCGGCGCAGAGAGCACCTCCTGCTGTAAGAGAGGACAGGAGGCAGCCGGCTGCCTACAGCGCGCCCCCTCCACGACAGCAACCTCCCCCGGCTGATGAGGAGGAGGAGGCCAACGACTACGACTCTGATGAAGCCAGTGAGTGCACCATCTGCGCCCCATTTCATACAGCATGGTGGCAGATGTGTTCAGTTTAGGTTCATTTTCTGTACAGATGACATGTGGGCTTTGCTACAGGTGAATAGAAAATGTTTTTTTTTATTATGTTTTTTTTACTGTAGCTGTAAAGGAGATATCGTGTGCTGATCTTCTTTTTCTGGCATTATTTCCACGTTCATTGTGAACATCTGTCTTTAAATAATACATCTATTTTTCCTCCTAGTGAACAAATGGGAAATTATAACACAATATGTCGTCACAACATCAAAGCACTAAAGCCAAGGAGAATAATAACAAAAACTAAATCAGCAGTGATTCATAAAATATTCAGATATTTTTCATAAGCTCTATTTTAAGGAAAGAGAATGGTGCTAAGCCATGAATGGTTTTAGCCTGAAGCCATTCTCTCTCAGGGGAGTTCTGTTTAATTTATTTTTATTTAGGTCCAGGTCTTTGGAACTGTGCAAATAATTTTGAATTCAACAGGGCTATCGGGTTATAAATCCCCTGGAGCTGGATCCTTTTCCTGGTGTAAAGAGGGAACATGGCAGAAATAGCAATATTTTTATGGACCTAGTCTCTGAGGGGATGGGATGGTTTGAATAGTTGGGTCCTGGGGTAATGATAGGTTTCTGCAGTTCTCGTAAATATTGTAAATAGAAATGTTTTGGATAATAAAGCATAATAAAAGTAATACACATGATGTGGAGTAACAAAAGATGAATTTGCTGGTATTATAACAATCTAATATGTTCATATCTCAAAGCTATGTTCTTTTGGAATAGAGTTTTAACAAATATATTACTAAAAAGTGAGTTGATCATGGTTGGTATGTTTGGTTTTTGCCTGAGTCTTCAATGAGTCAGTCACTTGGTGTCAACAACATTAATTGGATTACTATAAAATTTTGTCCAAACAAAGTGGCACACACATTACTGTGAAGAACATTGGATGATTTCTGTTGTTTTCTTATAAAATATAGACTGCCCTTCATATAGTTCTTCAAAGCCTGAAAACTGGTCTTATGATGACATAATATCATGGCAAAGAGAGAATTTGTCAAACAAAGATCAGAATTTTAATACTCAGCAATACACACTTTCTTTTAATATGAAGGAATTCAAAAACTCACTAATGTTTACCATATTTACTGTGTTGTGGATATGGTAAACAATGCAGTTTACCATATCCACATGCTCAAGCATTTAAATTCTTAAATGTGAATTGAAGCATTTTTGCACACTTACATCGAACACGAGCCACCTTAAGTCCTGCTGAGTTGCAACCAGGTAACATAAGCTTGATTCCCTCCTCCAGCTTCTAGCTCTGACAAGAAATAAAAACTCCTCCAAATAAAACCTGTGTGGGCAGCGTAGGAATCTCTTATATGGCTATATATATATATAATTTTTTTTTTTTAAACTGAGAATCATCTTCTATAGGGGGTGGAGAAAACCCTGTGACTTATCAGCAATTATGAAGTGAAGATTAAAACTGGCTTAGATTTATTGTTATCTTTATTGGTTCGTCTTCCCCTTTAATCCACCAGATGAAACCTGTTATTTACACAGGAATGTCTATATTTATACTTTTAACCACTTGGGTGCAGACTTGCCGTCTCCTTCTTGTTTGACGCTATGTGTGGTCTGGGTCTCTTTCAGCAACTCTGGGCTCTCTTGAGTTTGGCCTTCTCTACGATCAGGAAAGCAACAGCCTCCAATGTAGCATCCTCAAAGCAAAGGTACTGTTGGCCTCATTCTCGTGCACAAAGGGACAATTTCAGTCAAGTGGTTTATGCTGAAAAGCTCCTGAATGGCACTTTAGCTTAACTGCTCTCTACGATTTGTGACCTGATGAGCGTAATGCTTCGTTTCTCTTCAGGGCCTGAAGCCCATGGACTCCAATGGACTCGCAGATCCTTATGTGAAGCTTCATCTGCTTCCTGGGGCTAGTAAGGTAAACGCGTCAACTCGAGGCTTTTCCAGACATTCAAAAACCCTGGGAAGTCTGAAAAAGTCTGGAATTTGATTAAAGTATTAAGTAGTTGTATTCTCCTCCGATCCATCCACTTTTGTACAAGTACAGTTAAGCATCAAGCTTTTAAGTTGTAAACAACGGGTCATTTAAGTAGAGAAATATAGAATTTTGTCTAGAATAATATGTAGGAGTCCTGTTTTTCTTTAAAAAATTAGAACCTTAATTTCCTGTTGTTCCTTAATTACACTAACTAAAGGCAGATTTTAGACCTTTTTGCTCTGAAAGGAGCTATCTATGGTAGCTCAAGCCTGACACCTTGTGGTGGTTTGGATGTAACAAAACAAAACCTGCAATCTAAACAATCACTTCGAGAAAGTGTTAATTACTTTTCTCTATCTACCTGACATCCATCAGTCCAACAAGTTGCGTACGAAGACCCTGAGAAACACCCGCAACCCTGTGTGGAATGAAACGCTCACCTACCATGGCCTGACCGACGAAGACATGCAGCGTAAAACCCTCAGGTAAATTTCTGGTCCCACACAGATACACTTGGACCCACTGAGCAGCAACCTTATGTGTTAATTTACACGCTTCATTGATTTTCCCAGGCTCTCTGTCTGCGACGAAGACAAGTTTGGGCACAATGAGTTTATTGGCGAGACCCGGGTAGCACTGAAGAAACTGAAGATGAATCAGAAGAGGAACTTCAATGTCTGCCTAGAGAGGGTTGTGCCTGTGAGTTAAGCCAAATTTTAAAAGTAAAAAAAAAAAAAAAAAAAAAAAAGCAAATGATTTTCTCTGCTTGTTTGAATCTTTCATGTGGCCTGTCATAATCTTGTTTTTCGACACAGACGAAGAGAACTGCGACAGCTGGAGGTGCAAGAGGGATTGCGCTCTACGAAGATGAGGCAATGATTGTTCTGAAGCATGTCTAAACGTGACCGAATCCCTCAGGAGTTTATGCAGATGTTATCATTCAGTCCTGCTCAACTATGTTCCCCCCATGCTGTGTCTCAGCCAGGGAAGGAGGGCACAGATGCAGAGGAGCGCGGTCGCATTCTGATGTCCCTCATGTACAGCACCCAGCAGAATCGCCTCATCGTGGGGGTCGTGCGCTGCGTTCACTTGGCTGCCATGGATGCTAATGGATACTCTGATCCATATGTCAAAATGTAGGTTGAGGCGGTGAAAAAAAAGAAAATTATATTTTTTTTGCACTGTAACTAAGTGACTCCAGTAAAGACATAAATTACTTTGTGCACTATGTGTGAAATTTGCAGATGCCTGAAACCTGACATGGGGAAAAAGGGCAAGTGCAAAACACAAATCAAGAAGAGGACTTTAAACCCGGAGTTTAACGAGGTTAGAAAGCAAGAAAATTAAACAGTCTCAGCTGATTATTTTTCATCAAGTAAGTCAATTCATGCCCGTTTGTAAAATCTTAAGAACTTTTTTTTTTAATGTCTGGATCATATTTTAGGAATTTAGCTTCGACATCAAACACAGTGAACTGGCCAAGAAGACATTAGACATCTCTGTGTGGGATTATGACATTGGGAAGTCCAATGATTACATAGGTGAATATCTGATCTACCTTGAAGGACCTTGGAAAAGTATTCACACCCCCCCTGAATTTCTGTACATTTTTCCTTGCTACAACCACCAGCTTGGGGGTTCTTGTTGGTTAAACATATTATATCATTTTCCTTGTACTTCACAAGTCTCAGTCTCCTTCATACAGTAAAATCCAAATAAAATACATGGAAGTTTGTGGTTGTAACATGGTAAAATGTTAAGAAAAAGGTTGAGGGATACGAACACTTTTGTAATGCTCTACAAATCACTGTACAGTAAAAACTGTAATTCCTCACCTGCTTCACCACCTACTTCTCACCTGAGCCCCTCCTCTCTGACAGGTGGCTGTCAGCTGGGCATTACCGCCAAAGGGGAGAGGCTGAAGCACTGGTACGAGTGTTTGAAGAACAAGGACAAGAGGATCGAGCGCTGGCACACCTTACTGAACGAGAATCACGTTGTCAGCGATTAACCGTACATACAGCATGGGCTCGCACCTAATAAGTTTGCATTCATGTCTTGTTGCACTTTTACAAATTTAGTTTTTTTTTTGTTTTTTTTGTTTTTTGTTTTGTTTCCATATAGATTTTAATATAACCAAACACGCAGGCACTGTTTCTCCCTTCTCCCGTATAATCCCCTATTTTTATAATAGCGGTTTGGTCACCGATACACAATTTGCTTCTGGCACAAATCCCGTTTCAGTAACGCGACCCAAACGAACTGTTATGAAAAAACGCTGCAACAAAAAAAAAGGCCTTCAGAAATGCTTCGTGGTGACACATTCTTCACTGAAGCAAATGGAGCGTGAATTGCACTGGAATAGATCAGGAAAACCAATATGTTATGGCATCAGAACCATCAGCTAAGCCCACGAAGGCTCAAACTGGGCCCACAACTCAAATTCATGACTTAATTGCCATGTGAAACACATAGAGCTCTATAAGCATGCCAAGCCACAGCTGCACCTTAAAATAACTCAGCTGTATGGACATATTGTATATTTCCACAAAGAAATGTTTACATAATGATACATTGCTCAGGATAGGATAGACATCTGATACAACAGATGATTCATATGTGAGTGAACCATGAGCTAGAAAAATCTGTAATGAGTTGCTGTTAATTTGTGGTTTAAAAATATACATATATATATATATATTCTAGCACACTTATATAGTTTGACAGGAGTTTTTCTGTAGTGTTATTCAAGACGTGTGTGCTATTTTACGTTTGTAGGGCGTAATAACTATGTGTTAAGAGAAACTGGAAAGCGATCCAAGATTCTGATCTTTCATTTAGTTTCTTTGGGAAAAAAAAAGAAAAGAAGAGAAAACGAATAGAATCACGTCCTGCTACCTCTGCTCGTTCAAAGCTCGCGGTTCACTCTGACACCTCAGAGGGTTTTTTACTGCACTGTTTACATTGAATACACATGGTCAAGTCTGCTACATGTTTACAGAAGAGAGAAGACGGAGCAAGTCATGTCTAAAGTATGTGCAGTCTATATCTGCATGCACTGTGCTTGTGACTCTCATGTGCCTGGGGCATTCTTAGCCCGCTTTTACCCCGAACATGCCCCTCTTTCCCCCTGTCTCGCTCTCTTCCACACCCTGATTATCCAAGGCTTAAGTGAGTATTTGTTCACTAATTAAAAGCAAATCAAGGAAAGCACACCTTACACAGTGGAATGACCTCTATTTATACAGTAAATTGTCTGCAAGTTATTCCAGTGTGACAACAAAGACAAAAAAAATTCTATGCATGAAAATGTCTTGTGATTAAAGATGTAAATATATATATATATAGACAGATATATCACTATCTGTCTATATATATATATATATATATATATATATATATATATTTACACTTTGTTAGAAATAAATACTATTGTACCTTCATTAATGTTTACAGTTTTCACCATGACATTCTTACTGATGTGGAGGCCATACGCTGCATGACTATGATTACTATGGTTTAATCTGGATGAACCGGTTCGCTAATACACACAGGATTGACAGAAAGTCAACTGAGCGCATCGACATAAGATGTCTCTGAGTAGCAGATTAATTTTAGCGTTAACCGAGAGATCTTGTACATGCACATTCGAAGCTTACCAGTGTCTTGTTTTCTCAGTAAAGAGCAATGCCCAGATGTGGCAATGACCTAGTTCTACACTGTGCTACATCAACAACTGTGATCATGATGAGGTGATCATCAATCGCTTGTAAAAACAAAATCGACAAAAAAATAAACAAATAAAAGCTTCTCTCCGAGCTAAAGTTATAGCCGCCTTCTACCTGATTCTGCCAGTTCTGTGGAATGTTCCTCAATCTCTGTAGTTGTACATAGATAGTGCATGAAGTTGAAATCTGTATGTTTGCTAATAACTTTGCATGGGAAGGTTTTGCAGAAAGTTTACACAGACAAATAAAATCTGATGAAAATTGATATATGTTCTTTTCTGATTTTTTTTTATTTTTGCCTCTGCAAAGAATAGATGCATCACATTGCAGCAGTCGCTGCAATATAATTATGGTTGCACATTAAAAGATTACTTGGATGCTACATAAGTAAATACACTTTCATCACAGTTGGTGTGGCCTTCAAAATGTTCCACAATGACATTGCTATTGCATGTTTTCCTAATATGCTGTGGGGTATTGTGGGTAGAAATGAAGGATATTCCTCTTCCATCGTTATGTGCTAAGATAAAATAGTGCACAGCAAATAATAAAGATGCCTCTAAAATGAGCAAAAGTTTTTGTTTCATGATATATTTGAGTTTCTAAGAGCTGCACCAAAACAATGACTCTTCTGCTTAAAGCTGTCATGTAAATGTCCAATTGCTTATCTTCCAAAAATAAAAGATGGCAGAGGAAAAATGAACAGCTTCTCCTCTTATGGGTTCTCACATTCATCTGACGTCTCAGAGTACAAAATTATGCAAATAAATTAGATGAATCAGTTGTCGTCAATGTAGTACATTCACAATAACGTTTCAGTGAGCGTTGTAACAACGCCGCTTTATTTGCCATCTTACATATTTAGAGTTTCCATCAAGTTGAGTTCATTACAAACTCAATGCAATGCAGTCTTAGCGTCTTGATACAATTTTGGGCCCATATAACTTAAAAGCAAATCAGGTTATGCTGTGTCCCAGTAATAAGACGCATACAAAAAAAAAGCCCCATCTAGAGGACTAATTAAGGCCTTGCGCACGATTTCATATTTCACGGGAATGTGATCAGCTGAGTGTCAAATTTCTCAAAATCCACGAACCAATAAGAACACCTTTCATTTCCTGAACTATGTCAGAGACATAAGCATTTGCAAAAAAAAAAAAAAAAGAAACCTCCTCAGATGTCTCAGTCATTGCGAAAGAATGTATGCATGCAGACATTAACTTACAACTAGAGGACTTGCTCGCGCACACATTGGGATGGAAAGCGGATGGCTCCTTCGAGCTGTTTTGGTCTTACCGTGGCTCGGTTTCTCCAAAACACAACACACACCTGGACCAGGTGTGTCCTGCCTCCGATCGAGTCTAACCGACGGACACACGCTCCTCACCTTTCTGCGCCACGGCGCCAACGGTGCGCGCTTCTTGTATCTCACCAAATGGTCTGATGACCTGCGGCTGGCAGGCTGCGAAATCTATTCAAATCCAGATGTTACCGGAGGATATCGGGCCTTTTGCAGCAAAAATGAGACCTGGGATCAAGGACTTGTCAAGAAGTTTAACATCAGTCTGTTGCTGTTCCCGGATGCTCCGTGCGCACTAGTGCGTTCCGTAGTTCCCACACCGGAGCTCACCGGGCAGAGAAGGACTGATGAGACAGAGAGAAAAACCCGGAGGAAACGATCCTGGATATTCCCAGGCACGTTGTGGTGTGGCACTGGAAGCAAAGCGGCCGGATACGAACAATTGGGTGAGGATGTTGAATTTATTGATGCATTTAAACTTGGGTTGTTTCTGTCTTTCTTTTTTTTTATTACCTTTTTCTGGTTTTATTTCTCAGATAGTCTACATTAAGTTTGTTTGTTTTACATTGTTTGTTTGAGATATTTCAGCTGTGTCTTCTGGCTCTGGACTGCTCTTGCTCCCCAGAACCAGAACCAAACATGAAGAAGCAGCATTCAGCTTCTATGCACCACACATCTGGAACAAACTTCCAGAAAACTGCAAAACAGCCGAAACATTGGGTTCCTTTAAATCTGCACTGAAAACCCAGCTGTTTAGAGTTGCATTTGAAACATAATCATGAAACATTAATCAGTAATCTGATGTGTAATGCAAAAATGTGATGTTGTTGACTGTGTGTTCTATGATTTTGAATTTTTCAGTTTTTTGCATAAAAAGCGCTTTGAAATGCCTTGTTGCTGAACCGTGCTATACAAATAAAAGTTGATTGATTGATGGACTGATTTGTTATGGTCTACAGCCACATGTGTTCTGGGAGAATGGAAAAAATCTGGGAAGATTTTCCATTTATTTCATATGAGTGCTGGCCCGTTTTCAATGAAGTAAGGGGAAAGAGTGCAAGGCAGCAGCACAGCTATTCTCTCCTTACAATTTTTATTTTTTTATTTTGTCACTTTACGAAAGTAAATGGAGCTAAATACAGGACAGTCTCATCACCAAGCCAATAAAAATAAAAAGCGGCAACAGACTTTATATGGGGTGGAGGTTCACCTTAAGGCATCTGGCCCAGTCAAAGTCCAGATATATGCAAAATTGGGAATCTGACTGTGGCAACACTTGAAAATGAATGCCCACTGTCTCTCCATGCGCGTTCTTACTGAGCATGAGCTGATTTTCAAAAGCAAAAAATAAAAAATAGACAAAATACGCATTTTCTAGAGTCGCATCTGTAATAAGACCACAAGGTGGCGATAAGAAGTTCTGATTCAGAGGGTCTGAATACAAATGGGGGCTGCACAGTGGCGCAGTTGGTAGATCTGTTGCCTTGCAGCAAGAAGGTTCTGGGTTCAATTCCCGGCCCGGGGTCTTTCTGCATGGAGTTTGCATGTTCTCCCTGTGCATGCGTGGGTTCTCTCCGGGTTTTCCGGCTTCCTCCCACAGTCCAAAAACATG
>CAEGAE010014470.1:0-18261 GCA_903067095.1 Girardinus metallicus | reverse complement strand
GCAGCATTCAGCTTCTATGTACCACAAATCTGGAACAAACTTCAAGAAAACTGTAAAACAGCTGAAACACTGACTTCCTTTAAATCTCGACTAAAAACCCACCTGTCTAGAGTTACATCCATCCACCCATCCATCCATTTTCTGTTCACCCTTAGTCCCTTAACGGGGTCGGGAGGGGTGCTGGTGCCCATCTCCAGCTACGTTCCGGGTGAGAGGCGGGGTACACCCTGGACAGGTCACCAGTCTGTCGCAGGTCTAGAGTTACATTTGAAACGTAATCAATTACGAATTTAACTGTGGGACTTGACATAATGTAATACTTTTGATTGTTTCAATGTTTCAATATTGCATGACTGTGTTTGTTATGATGTAAAGCACTTTGAAATGCCTTGCTGCTGAAATGTGCTATACAAATAAAATTTGATTTGATTTGATTTCTTGTCCTGGATTTCTAAATTTTGCCTTCGTGAAACAGCCCTCTGTAATTTTTTCCCCCTTTTCTTAATAAACTTTTTTTTTTTTTTTTGCCTGCCTGCCTCTTCTTCGCATTTCGGTCCCCGCACTCCACCATATGACGAAATCAGAGCTTTGAACGTCAAATGCTCAATCTGTGTGCTCAGGTTTCTAAAAAAAAAATGAGCACAATGAAATGTTTTTTCCCTCAATGTTAGTGTCAGAGTTAATCTTTTTAAAAAACTGTTATGTTTTTTTAAATTTTAGACCATCTGTGGTTTGACACTTCAGGTGTGCAACCGTGTGCTTCATTCCCTCTTAAAATTATCCCAAAGACTAACACAGGGTTATTCCTGATTGCTTTTGTTCTTATTGCAGGGTTCAAAGACAATAAAAAATTTTGTCGCTCTCCTATGATGACTAATCTTGTAAAAACAGACTGAATGAGCATAATTTAAATGAATATGTGAAGTACACTGAATCAATTTTCCTTTGAAGATTTAATTTCATAAATGAATGGTTTGTCACAGAAGATACTCCGCTGCTAATACAACTATGAAAGGCATGTGTTCTATGCCAGTTTTTCACATATTTATCCTGCTAAGATTGACTGCTTGACTTTTTTAGAAAGTAATGTTTGTTTTGAAAAAAAAATTCAATAAAAAAAATCTTGCCGTTGTAATTATAAAGCACAACATTAATCAGATCGTAGGCAGGTATTTCTTTTTTCTGCTACAGCAGAAAGGATAAAATGTCAGCAAACTGAGCTGATTAAAGGTCACAGGTAGTAGACTATATATTTTATGGTTGCTTCATGGTTTTCTGAGAGCTTGCAACACATTGCTAGGGGAATTTGCATGCATAAGTGTTTGTTACAGTCTGTTTACAATGTTGTATGGAAATAATTTAAAAGGTATGACAGCCCTAGTTTGTTTTATTTGTCTTGTGCAACCAATAGCATAAATGACGAACAGAGATAATGACAACTCATACAACACATGAAGGGAACATCCTTAAACAATCCCTTCTTAATGTGCAAGCATTAAATATATTAAGATAAAAACATCAACACTATTAAAACATTTGAGAAACATAATAAAAATGTGTTGTGCATAGAGAAGGATACACTACAAATACTGTGCTCATGCCCACATATTTATCATAGATAATTTCTTATTCAAAATTAGCTTAAAAATTCACGTGTTGACCAAAAAATGTTTTTTTCCACAAAAGCATTTTAATGAGTACTTAGAAAAACTTGAGTTAATTGAATTAACATTGAAAGGTTTTTGGCTAAACAGTTTGTCCAAAATAATTCAAGGGTACAGAGGTTCATCTCTGCATCATTGAAATTTTGGCAAAGTAAAATCCCCTAGTTTAGGGGGAAAAAAAGAAGTGTTTAGGCTGATAACGAGATAAATTATCACCCATAAATATCTTACAAATTTTTTTTGCTTTCAACAAGGTTATTCCCCATTCAACAGTGATAACCACCGTAAGGTCAAAAAGCTTTTTCATTTTACTTGAATAAATGTTTCAAGACTGAAACATTTATTCAGTAATGCTATAGTAACTGTAGAAGAGACTTAAGAAGCCATTATTTCAAAAAGAAATGGCCTGTCTCTCAAAAAGGCAAATTCTGAAGACTCTTTATTGTCATGTTAAACAGAATCTTTAATCTAAGAAAAAGTTCACATTTCTATCTGCCTTTCATGTCTTATGTTAGTGATTTAGCATGTATGAGACGCAATACATTGAACTTCATATTTGATGAGATTAACTTTAATTTTGCAGTTGCCTGAATAAACAAAAAACATGTCACAAAAACAAAAACAAAAAAAATTAAAAGAAATGGGACCAGTTCCCCAAAGACCGAGCCTAGTGCCCACTGAGGAGGTTGGTTCACCACTTCAAGAGATATCCAATTTCAAACCTGCTAACTTTCAGAATTCTTCTCACAGTAACAACTTTCATTCTGAAGAGTGTTGTCAGTGTCAATCTGATAATGATTATCTATTTCATTGATTGGAAAAAGGTTAGGTCTTGAACTGATCTTATTGGGACAGTTTTGAACCATATTTATTTTCTTTTTTGTCTGTTTATGAAGCCAAGAAATTAACAAAGGGCTATGTCTTCATAAGATAACATAAACAAATCTGCAGTTAGAAGAGAACCATCCATCTTATTTCTTTAATCAGTCATGATTTGTGTAAATGTTGCTTACACCTTCCATCAGATCAAATGGAGAATTTAATTTACAATTGTCAACTTAAAACTGTCATTTGCAAATATGACCTTCACAACAATTTATAGAAAAATGTATATGTTTATCTGTTAGATTGGGTTGAATTATATTTGTGTCCATTTCAGGTGAATTGTTTTTCATGTTGTGTTCTTTCCGGACAGTTGCTTCCATCCTTCTCATTTTGCTCTATTTGATTGTGAAGCTTTTTTCAGATTGAGCTCTTCACATGCAACTTGGCATCAGAACTGTATTCATAGAAGTAGCTAGACCTACTGGCATCATTTCCCCTCAAGAAATGCAGGCTTATTCTTGGCCATGTACATCTACATACAGTCTATTCTGCTTTGCATTTTATTATCTGAATCTTCTGTGTACATTTAGCTGTGAAATAAGCTTCAACTCAACTCTCAGCTCGACTATTTAGCAAGATTTTCTATGCTTTGGGCTTGAATATCACGCGTACAGCACTTTCATTACAAACACATGAAACTTTAATAAGCACCAAACAATACACAGCAGTCTTGGCTTCAACAAATGCAAGTGTATGTGTGCAACTTGTGTCTGCTATGCTTTGTTCTTTTAAATTAAAATATTATGCAACTATAGTTTAGGACAACACACCAAGAATAAGAAAACTAAACTAGTGAAACTCTAGCTGTAGCTTCACAGACGGTCTTGTAACCCTTTCCAGACAGATGAACATCAACGACGTTAGTGTTTCATAGGTGTGTTGAAGTTTGAAATTTACTTCATATCATCAGGCAAGCTGCTCTTAAAGGATGTCTGGATTTAACAGATCAGCCGGAAAACAGAACTTGGTGTGACTAGTTAAAATTTCTGCTATAAGTTAATTTATGATTTAGCAATTGGCGATTATATGTTTGATTTGGATGCTGAACTGTGACATCATTTCGTCTTTTTAATCAGTTTTGATTGAGTGTTTCTAGCTAAGTGAGTTTGTTGACTAAAGTAGTTAAGGTTGATTTTTTTTTTTGTTAATAAATGCCAGTATGTTAGAGGGAAGTTGTCGGTTTTATTTCATTCGTGTTTAGTGTCTTGCTGATTGAAAAAAAGCCAGTGCTGGACTTATCCCTTCGTCTTATTTTCTTATCAGGCAAGTGTTTATAGACAGTAACTGAGACTCAACTATTTGGCTATTATTTTCCTGATGATCAGGTCATGTGTGAAACTTGGTGATATTGATCTAAATGACTATTTATTAATATTTGCCCAAAGCAAATATTTATAATTATTCATAGCCAAACCAGACTGTGTTTTTATTAGTAACATATTACTGTGTATGGACTTGCAGTTACTATCCAACTACATTCAGTTTTTAAAAACTGGAATAAATAGGCCTGAAAAAAATCAAAGGAAACATTTGTGTTTTTTACTAATTTCAGCTTTAAACACAAAAGACAGTTGAGTGTAAATTACGATGTAAGGATGGAAACCACAAAGACAGATGATATTAATAAGTAAAATGATGAACTTGGATCAGGCACCGAGGACATAGTTCAACAGCTCAGATTAATAAATTTAACAAAATATATGCGAGCAAAGATAAATTATTCTTAATATCACCATTCAGCTAGGCAGCGACAAAGTGCAATTTCAACTGATCTCAGAATAAATAGGCTTATGATTTGTTGTGAATGCGGATCATAAGATGGGTTAGAGGGATAATTGGTAAATTGTGAATAATAATGTCGGGATGTCATTATAGTGGACTGTGAAAGAGAATAACAAAAAACCTCATCTCCCTTGTGGGCTCGCAGTAGCTGGGTTGAACAGTCAGGTGGAAGAGCAGAAGAGGAGATACAAGAATACTGGAGCACGATGACATTCCTTGAAGCATGAATGCCTGCACTTTTTATTAGTCCGATCATTATTCAGAATAATTTTAAAAGTGATTAAGTGTGATTGCTAAGTTATTTTAATCTGATCATTTTTAATTGATATTATTACTGATAGTGTAATGATATAATTTTTTGTCCTCTTTCTTCCAATAACATAGATTTGTTATCTTTCTCTTTCTCTCTCTATTTCTTTCTCTTGTATTTTTTGTTTAAACATATTATTCTTATAGAAAAGGATATTGCAGTTTGCAACTTATCAACGGGGTTCAAAACAAATGAAATGTTCTTAACGCTATTTTTGTCGTGCATTGTTGACACATTGCATAAAAAAAGTTTAGGAAAAACCTCTGAAGCCAGCCTTTTTTAATTACCTCTACATGTAGACACTGCTCAAACCTGTAGTAGTTTGGACCAACTTATGTCTAAAGACATAAGACTTTTGTTTGTCGTTATGCTTCTAGAACAAAGTAAAGGAAAAGCAACATGCAGCTCTGGATCTGCAGGCTGCGGACGCTAATAACCCATTTACCATTCACAATCTGTAGCATTCATCTCTGTACACCAATACTTAAAAAAATACACATAGTTAACCCTTCATTACATAGTGCTTTTGTAGGTCAGGCTCCAATTATGTATCACAAGATAAAATGTCTATTGCAATTTTAGAAAACTGCCTCCATGCTGGGCTTTTGACAGAACACCACATGAGCAGCAGATGATATAAAATCTGCGTTGAATCATCATTGTCTGGACTGGTTGTAAGTCGCAGCTGAACGATATGCCACTCATCTGAAGTGCTCACATGACACCCACATGCAGATGTATATTTATGAGTAGAGCACATCTACACCTGCTGCCAATTAGCTGTAGCTTTTCTCTGTCTGAGTACAGATCGCTTTTGAAGCATCTCCATAATGCGTGGAACTCCTTGCTAATAACAGTTTCCATTTGGATGATTGAGTAGTTAAATTTGACACATTGGCTGATTCTTTTTCCAATTCTTCTTCTTTCCAGGATTTAAAATAGTATTTCATTAAATGTTTGACAGGCTCCAGATGTGTCACAAGGCACCTTTGCAAGAAGTTGCTTGTTATCCAACGTAATTTAGTAGCCGTTCTGTCTCTCACATCTCAAACAGTTAATAATGTAAATATATTACTTTGTGACTGCCACCATAAAGCATCAGCGCTGTAGACATTATCATGGTGCCCCTTTTTGATCAGGGTCACATAGATTTTTTTAAGTGAATCCCTCCTCATTTTTCGTTCACTTCCAAATTAGCCTAAAAACATGTGCCGTATACCTACAAATATTAAGAAGTCTGAAACGGAAAGACATACACATTAGGTTTGTTTTATCAATTACAGTCATGTTTAAAGTGGGTGCTAATCTGCAGCAATAAAATTCTGATTGTGCTTGGCCATTTAGAAAATATTTTATGGAAAGTCACGAGGAGGGAACGGTGAAGCTGCAGGAGAAAAATAAGAGAAATACATTTAAATAAACATTTAATTCATTAATTAAAAGGGCTGATGATGTGTAGCAGATGGCTTGAAAACCAGTGTGTCAATCAGTCATAGCTAGATGTAATCTCTTTTACTAATTCAAAAATGGAAAATGAAAATAAAATAGTGAGAATTAAGTTTTGCTAAAACATAATGAAATATGAAACACGGTGCTAAATTCAATCTATAAAACTTGATGAGAATAAGAAAGAAATATAACAAAGAAAGGAAACACATATTCAAAAAGATCCCAAAGGTGAAATTACAAAATTAATCAAAGGGCACAAATACAATACCAGCAAAAAGACAAATTGGGGTTGAACAGCAAAAAAATTATACAAATTCAAACAAAGGAAAGAAAGCAGAATTATCAATACAACACAAAATCAACTAAAAAGCATGAATTAAATAACAAGCCATGATTTTAGGATTTAGTGATGCAAAAAATAGACACTAGTAATTAAAAATGAACTAACAGTTTTCAAGGATTATTCATAATTCATAGATCCAGTATCCACAGAAAGTAAGTTTATAAACACTTGCCTGAGCAAGATGAGCAAGTTTTAATAGTTTGAAAAACTATCTTAAAAGTACAATGTGGTCTCCCTAGAGACCAACTGCTGCAATGAAAATACAATTTGGCCAATTACTGGAACATGAGAAGTTCAATAAATAAGAACATAGTTTTAAAGTAAAAAAAAAAAAAAAAAAAAATGCATGTGGTCCTATAAAATATCACACAAAATAGAGCTTATTTCAAAATAATCTTTGTCTGACCACAGTCATGTTAAAGAGAAACTCAGATTACCAAGGTTAATTATTATTCCACAAAACAAGAGGTAGATGAGAACTAACTAAAACACCCAAAAAAAGTGGTGCATGCTTTTTTGAGTGGGAAGTTGTTCTTTTCAATGTCTGATTCCTGCAGACAGTAAATTATACCGAGCTAGTTCAGTTCACCTTCTAATCCTCATATCACACCGTGCTAGAGCTCAAATCCATCTTTTTCAATAACACTGCATTAAACCCTGCTCCATGCTCACAGCACCTATATTTATTACCTACATCTTTCATATCACTGTGGTTTCGCATAGCTTTATTAATCTAATTCCTTTTATGCTAACAAAAACACAAAAATGTTGTGCACAAATTTCCAAAATATTATACCCTTATTTTCAGAACAAAGCAGAAATGCAAGAAAATATAAACCCAGCAATTATTTTCAGCAAAATGTCAAACAGAGTCTCCTAGAGATTTAAGGTGCTGCTTATCAATTGGCTTATTATAGCATTTAACTCCTGAAGATAAAAGTATGTGCTGCAAAGCACCACCCATGTATTGTCAGTGCATTTAAAGTGAGAGTAAGTTATTGATATTAACTTGAAATGAGTGCTTTAGGTTGGACACCAAATTGCAAAGGTTAGGTTGCCCTGTTTTGTTGACAATTAGCTAATAAAGAATATTTGGCATTCTGAGTATTTAAGGGTCTTCCAACAGTTTTTTGGGTTCTTGACATAAAACAAGAATGACGACAGAGCAACAGACAACGGGTTTATGATTTGCGAGAACCACTGGGTATTCGCTCCTACAGGTTCCAGAACTAAATTGGTGCTAGTTATTTGTGTTTCCACCATCTGAAGTGCAGGTTCTGGTACCGATAAACTAAAACATTTTTTGATTCCAACTCTAACTATTGCCAGAGGAAAAGAGCATTTTTTGTCAGAAGCCGAGTGGGGCTCATGGAGACCAACAAACATGGCACTTGTTTTGTTTTCCATTTTGTAATTTAAGACAATTAGAAAAAATACCAATTTTAAACATTAATAAAAAGCTTAATTATGTCTGAAATAGCATGACCTAATTGTCTCTGCCTTTAAAACATTGATTCCAGCTCCCATTTTTTTTAACGCTACTGGTACTGATCAGAGATTGGCTGGTTGAGATTGGGAAGCTTTTGCAAACACCACTTGTTGTTTATACAACTTAATGAATTTAAGCTGATGATAATAGGACATCTGTTTGCAGGGATACATAAGGCATTTCATTTTAGTTTACAAACCATGTCTCTGCACTGCAAGCCACTACAGTTTAGAGTAAAACAGATAAGATGAAATATTCACAAACTCTGTGCCTGCCATGATGTGTATTAGTTGATAGTGGGCCCAAATGCAGAGCAGCAGAGACTTTGAGTAGATTATGAATTTAATGAAAATATAAGAACAAAAACTTTTTTTTAAATCCATGGTTAAGCAGGGAGTCAGAACAAAAACCAAACTACACAAGAAGAAAACCAGCAAGGGGACACGAGAAGGACATGAGGAGAATACTGGGAGGAACGAAGAAGAGACAGTAGTAGATGAAAGAATCCAGCAAGTAGTGACTGAAAATGAGAAGTTTAAATACGGAGGAGGTTGAATGCTGAACAAAAGACATAGGCTGATGACCTAACTGATTGCAGGTATGAGTAGAGGACTGAACTAAAGTAAAACAGGAACAAAACAGATCTAACCAAAATAGAGAAATAAACAAAACCCAAAACCAAATCAAACAACTCCCAGATATGATAGTGCCATAGTGATTCTGTGAGAAACATTGCTAAGAGTTCACCTTAGGTTTAAAAAACATGTAGGAGAATACCATATCTGGATAATCATTAGTTGAAAATGACTCCAAAATTTAAATATGCTTTTATGTTTCAAACTGAGTCCAGACAAAGGGGCTATTTGAAAGACTTAAATGTGTCCACACAACATTTGATCATCTTCTTCAAAATCCGCAGATACACAGTGTAAATGCTTCTGTGTCATTAGTGGCATGACAAAAGGATAAAAATTGGATTTAATATGGACAATTACCACTTGGACTAAACATTTATACATTGATAAAGTTCTTGAAAACATGGTTTGAGAATCATGAAACCTTCAGTCTATTCTGAGCAAAGTGTTCTGTAAACTATTGCAAAAACTTTGCTATATTTGCATGTTACAAGTCTTCGGTATCAGCTCCCCTGGTAAACTGGATGTGTTGTTACATTCTACTACTGCCCATTAAAAATGCCAGAATACAAGCTTTGTGAAGTCAGGTTGACAAAAAAAGTCAGCCATACTCTTTGATCGTGTCACAGATTTTATTAAATGTGCTGAAATGCTCTTACAATGGATCAATTGTTTGAGCCAAACAAACCAAAACATTGCACCAAGGGAACCTATTCAGAGCAGTAATGGGTTTATGTCTCCCCTTGAACAACCTTGTGCCACTAAGAATAAAGAAAGAGCTTCATCTAAGTTTTTTTTTTTCTCAGCTGATAGAAATATGAATACCTTAAACTGTACACATCCTGGAAAAAAAACTCATACAGACATAAAGAAATAAAAAAAACAAAAACACCATCAGTGCACCAGATACATACAGGTCACTGGGGTCACATCCTCTATCCAGAAGCCTTTTGGAAAGGTCATACAGTCAAATACTAATACCTTTATTTTGGTCCCTGAGGAACCTCTCCGTTTTATGAAATGGCTAAGTCAGAGTGCCCAAAGGTCAACCACTTTAGATGGAGAAACAGAGCATGAGGTCAGAACAGCAAATATGCCAACTAGATGCTCCCTCAAGGTTGTGCATCCGCTATCTTTGAGTCGGCTAATGTTTGTGCCTTTCAACAGACGATGAGTCTTAAAGTTACTTTTCTTTTCACTGCATAGGTCTTTAAACAGAGACAAAAATTTATTCAGATTTTTTCAAATTTATTTTCTCGACTCTTCTGCTTGCTTCTCTCGCTTTGCCTCCAGCTCATGACGCGACAGTCTGGAGGAAATGAGAAGAATAAGAAATATCTCAACTATAGCTTGTTGTGATAAATGCAGCAGGGATAGAGACGACATGAAAACAGATCACAAAAGCACTCAGGAGAGTCGATTCAAGTCTATTTTCTACTTTTTGTTTTTCTTTCTTCCATAAAAACAGCACAGGGGCTGATTTAGTTTGGATTTAGCATGAATTACCATGGCTTAGATCCTGTTAGTGCCGATAAAGCTCCAAAATGTCCCTCTTGTATCCTTATCCTCTCTATGAATATTCAGCAGCTCCCTCTCATCTCACCATTGTTTTCTCATTTGTACTGGTATCTGACAGCACTGGTGATAATGTGTTGGGAGAAGACGTGGAAAGGGAAGTGGCATTGATATATGATCCGATTGGGTCCTCGGCGACTTGCTTCAATGGACTAAAAGGAGCCTCATCTCTGAACTCAATCGGAACGTGGTAGAAATTCATTAAAGTTAAAACGACTTTGATTTATTATCTTGGAGATGATTAGGTCGGAGAGATTTGTTGTCACAAGCAATATCCGTCTGGAAACATTTAAAGTGGCAGTTTTTAATATGGAAGTCACTCAAGTGGCAGCCTTCAACTCCACTGCTTGTTTTCTTATGGATTAGAAGAACAAACAGTCAGGACTTTTGAAAAATTCCAGTGGGTTCTAGAAACGTTAGAGCAGGCCGTGCATCTGTGCCGACTCTTGATAAGAAACTGCTGCGATGGGAAAAGCCGAAGTGCCATGGATGTGCGCACGTAGTGACTAAATCGACGAAACTTGAGTGCGTGTATGTATGTGTGTGCGCGTGTGTGTGTGTGTGGGATCAGTGAAGCGGGGCAGTGGGAGAATAACCACGTTAGTGTGCGAGAGCAGAAAGGCTACATCTGTCACTCTGCATTTTCTCACATGCATTTTGACAAGGCCCACGAGCCTGCCACAATAACCCAGCAAACTCTGCTGGCTGTCAAAAATGCACACATATCTCATGCCTCACGTAGCATGACAAACGGAATGAAGCTCATTCACTGTTCAAGGGTAAAAAGTGCAACTGTAGGTGTAGCTCATGAGGGAGAAAGTGTAAGTATACATATCTGAAAGTGTGACTGTGGTACTACAGATTTTTTTGCAACTGAGTGTGCCAGCTCATTTTGTCTGTGTGTATACAGCATCTGTGAGCGTGCGACTCCTCTGCTCCAGCTGGCATATAAAATGACAGTGAAGCATTTCCTCTGCCAGATTTGGTGCTGTCGTTCTTTCTCTCAACCCTCATTTCTCTTTTTTTGTTTCCTCCCCTCTCCTCACCCTCCATGGCCCCATAGCCAGTGGCCATATGCTCAGCCCTAAACCCAGGCACAATGCCAGACTGATATACAAGTCTGTAACTGTGTAATATACTCCGAGGGATCTCTAAGAAAGTAGATGGCAAGGTCTGGGAGAGATGTATATGCCAAAGACTGTAAATCAGAGTACCGTTTTTGATTTGCATTCTAAATCAACATGGTTTCTTTTAGTAATTTATTTGTGCTTTTCATTAGTTAAAAAAAGTTCATAATAAATTGAGTTATTTTCTACTTTTTTTTCCTACACTTGAAGAATTTTTCTACGTGTGCTGACCTTATTTGTAACCTTGCTGCAAGCGTTTGCAGAACTTACATGATGTCCTCTAAGTCTATTATATGGAGACAAGATAGTGAAGCCTGCTTGTGCCTCCACCAAGATACCCTTTCTTGCCGGTGTCAATCTCTCCATGCACACCTCTGTAGCTGTGGATAATGCAGTCATATATTATGCGTGGACATGTTCTGGCAAAAACTGGAAGTTGTTAAACTTTATGTCTTAACAATTAAATGGCTACAACTTAAGTGAACCTAAGTTTATTAGGTGTCTAGTTATAATTTATTGATACTGAATAAGTCCAATTTTCAACAGGTGGACAAAATTAATGCGAATAATTATTTTGCTGGCAAAAATAAAAACACATGCTTATGTCTGACAATAATCAAGCTTTAAAAAATTCAAATTGCAATAAAACATGCTGCATTCAGACATTGTTTAAAGACAAATTTTTTGGTACCCATTGAAAAAAAAATGAACAAAACCCTGAAAAGAAATGTAATTTTTTAGTGTATTTTCACATCTTATTTTTTTGAAAAATACCTACCATTTATTGTAGTACATTTATTTGATGATAAAAAAAAAATTTCAGAAATAGTTTTTAACAAGATTGCAAGAAGCACATCCCTTGGTACACCTAAAAACACATTTGAAATTAGAGTAACTGAAGCATTATGATTTATAGCAGAGGTCCCCAGCCCTGGTCCTCAGGGCCCACTGTTCTGCATGTTTCAGATGTTTCCCCACTCCAGCACAGCTGATTCAAACAATACCAAGTCTCCGATTGCTGTATACACCCCTTAATCATCCATTCATTTAAGCCAGGTGTGCAGCAGCAGGGAAACGCCTAAAACATGCAGGACAGTGGGCCCTGGGGAGCAGGGTGGGGGACCTCTGATTTATAGTCTTCGTGCAGTTTATTGGTATTTCAAGGTTTTTCTAATTGGCAATGTATTTTTTTTTTTTTTTTTATGTTCTTGTGGTTAATTTATTTTAGCTGGTGGTCTTGTATGCTGGGCAAGAACCCAGTGCCCAGTCAACAAGACAGTAAAGGAAGTAAAGAACCCCATTTAAAAAACAAAAAAACATTCCGTCAATTATCATCAGGAATGTAAATGTGTGGATTTTGTTAAACTCTATTGGGATTTTAATGAGCACTTTGGTTAAAGGAGACTAAAAAAAAAATGCTTATTATCAACAAACTTTGAGTGGATCTGTTGTGAAGGAACAGATTAATTTGTGGAAAGCAGTTAATGTCAACAGGCAGGTATAGTGGAGAATCTGTAATGCTGTTAAAATAAATACATTTTAACATGACATTAAGTTAATTTTGCTTTCAGACATATTTATAATTGATCAGCTTCTATTTTAGTCACAATTTTCTCCTGCGTTGGTATCAATCGATCAAAAGTAATGGGTTTCTTTTTTCCCCAAAAATTATATCCAAAATATTTGGCTCTGTGCACCTAAAACTAAGTTGGAGCTTAAGGGGGGGCTGTGCCTTTTTGGTTACACTTCCTAAGATGTGAAATATCCATTTCCCTGGAAATTAGTCAGCACTGTTCTCTCTTGAATTTTTAATTTCTTCTTAAAACTCATCTTTTTACTTTGGCCTTTGACACTTTTTCAGGTACTTGTTTTTACACAGTTTTGTTTATTGTTTGTTCTTTCATTTGTTTTTGTTTTTTGTAGATTGCTCTTATCCATGAGCAATCATGGATAAGCTTCAACATGGAACAACATGCAGGACATTCAGTTACGACTAAACACTTGTGAACAGCTGTTCTCAAGAGCAAATAAGGCTTTTACCCGGAATATTTTTCAAAACACTATTTTTTTCATGCATCCTCAATAAAAACAAAAAAAAACTAAAAAAAAATTGACTATAGGAGGTAGCAGAAAATAAAAGCATCAAAACAGGCATGTAAGCTCACAGAAAGAGTAAGTGTATGTCTTTGCTGTAGGACCAGTTTATGTGCGAGGGAATAAATGAGTGCATGAGTGCTGCAAGTCTAGTGACTAATTACGAGCCTTCAGGTTTAAAGGAGTGACGCAGGAGTCTGCGGCAGCAATTTAATCATCGGCTTCAACAGATTAGATCCACAGATGTGACATTAGTGAAGATCAAGAAGAATGAAAGCTTTTCAACCCACTTTAATTTGTTGGTTCAATTGTAATTGCATGTCAGTTTTTTTTTTTTTTTTTTTTACAAACTCTTGTTTTATATGGCAATATATTTTTTTTGTCTTACGTGCATTTAATTTTGTTAAGGCTGTTTAGCATTTATTTACATACTGTAAGCCTAATCAGTGAACAGTTAGTTACATCTTTAATTTGCATGAAAATTATTTCAACAAGCATCCATCTGTTCAAATAAAGAAAATGCCTATGGTTTGTTTTATGCTAGTCTTTCCTGGTATAGCACTTTATGTAGTCCAGAGGTTTCCAAAACGCTTCATACTACATTCACACACTACAAGTGGTAAGCTACATTGTAGCTACAACTGACCTGGGACAGGATGCCATAAGTGAGGCTGCCCGACGATCAGTGCTGCCATCAGCAGACAAAGCAGGTGAAATGTCTCACCCTAGAGCACAATGAATAGCACTAATAAGTAACATATAAGTAAATCAAATACTATTGGGTAAGAACTAGTTGCCCATCCCCTTACAATCAGAATGTTGTGACCTGCTTAGGTGGTTATGCCATTTAAAGAGAACTAAGGGACCTGGGACTCTTTTCTATGTGGCACCCTAGCAGCTGATCCAAGGCACCAGGGAACTTAAAAAACACAAAAAATTATGTGTTGCATATTAACCACCAGTGTGGCAAACCAACAAATAAAGTTAACTAAATGTGTGCATTACAAATATTCAACTGTCATGGCTTAAAAAAATAAGGATTTTAGTTGAAAATTAAATTTTAAATTGCCCAGTTATTAACAATATGTAAAAACATCTAAGAAATGACATATAAGTGGTAATAAATAAGAGTTACCAATCAGGCACTAGTGTGTGATTTCCTCCATTGTGACATCTGGAGTCACATTGGACTTGCAGACTACAATAGCAATGAGCTCTATAAATAAAACTGAACAACAAAATCAAGCCATTTAACTGTAAAATTGGTGAACATTATCAATGTTTCTAAATCTGATGCCATGGCATCAGATTTAGATTAGGTTTGTCCTCAGCTATTTCTGTGGGACATGGATCACATCCCAAGAACAAGACGCAAGATACAAGTGGCTCAAATAAGATTTCTATGTAGAATGGCCAGGCACAGTTTTAAGCACAGGATGAGCAGCTCTGTCATCCAGCATGAGGTTAGAGGAGATCAGCTCCAATTTCTGGTCTTCTGTACTTCAAACATCAAAAGAAGCCTGTCAAAATTATTTGAGCATCTGATCAGGATGTCAAGTAGGTGACTTCCTTTGAGGTTTTTTTAGGCATTTCACACTGGATGGAGACTATGGGGAAGTCTCAGAACTTGTGAGAAATATTTTGAATCACTTCTAGATCTCTCAGCTGTCCAATCTGACCTTGTAAAAGTAGATGGCAGTGGATCAATTAATAGAAACATTATGACTTTAACAATAAGGTCAGTCAGTATATCTTAACATGGCTGGTGTGTTGTTCATGGCTTGGAAAAGTAGATTAGAGCTGTGCTTTGCCCCTGATTTCCCTTAACTTTTAATCCCTTGAAAGCAGAAGATAAAGGAAACCCCACATCTGACGGGTCTCAATGAACCTTCTGCCTTGGTAATCAGAGGGTTAAATTTATTGATTTTATACATGAATTTAGTCAAACACTGAAGCATCAATGCACCTTTGCTCCATTCAGTCTAACAAGATTCAGAGAAGTCAGTGAACAGTACAAGAAGTGCAACACTGGCAGTTTTCTCCACCAGTTCTTCTGCTTGATCAGCAAGACCAAGAGGAAAAAAAGAAAAAAGCCTGTTGTGTATCATCTTTCCCTCAGAGTTCCCAAACTAGGCCTGAACTCCAGAGCAGAAGCCCAAAACATTTTTAGACACCTTCCACTCCAATGCTCTGGAGGAAGCGACCAGCTTTGTGGGGGAACCTCTTGTTCTCTGTGCTCATTTGCAGAGGAATCTTCAATGGCAAATTACTGACATCAAGACACAGTGACATGAGACAGCACACAGAGAGAAGGGGAGAAAGAGGAGTAGGTCGCCTCACTGGGGGAAAAGTAGAGAACTTTTGATTCTACTTCAAGTTGCCAATTAAAGTCAAAACTGCAGCGGATGTAGCCAAAAGGAGGATGACAATGAGGATAATGATGGAGGTGATGAAGATGATGTTGGCATGGGTGAAACTGCGTGAGCGCTTCCCACTTTTTGAAGGAATATGAGTGGGAGTTGAGCTCAGCAGATGAGAGTAGGTGAGGAGAATGAGCTATGGAAAAAAAAAAAAAAGGGGCTTTGACTTCAGAGTGTTACAGTAGGAAAAGAGGAACAAAACGCATTACATAGGTTTTTTTTTCTCACTGGCATTCACCTCAATGGATTCTTGCCTTTTAGAAGATTTCCATCTCAAACCCACTTCTGTCATGGGCAATGACATTCGACTCCATTTGGCTGGGAAAGTTAAATCGACTGATGTTGGTAAGAACATAGTATTTTTTGATAGATTCCTCTGCAACAACTTCTTTTAACTCCGGTATCATCATCCTTGATTTCAAAGACACAGTGTTCCCTAAAATGAATGGGAACACTGAGCAAGGTATTACAATTTTAATACTTCTGTTTGCTTTTTGTAAAACTTCCCTGCACGACTTCTATTCAGGATTAACTTAACTCTTAAAATGATGCGGCATAAGAAAATATTTTTCATCATCAATGAACTGGATAACAAAAATTATGACTGGATGAGTAGGAGAGAGGTTAATAAATAAACATATGAGCCCTCACTTACTATCTTTAATTTTTTTTAGCCCTAGCTGGTCATTTACCATTCCCTAATTACATTAGAAAGTCTTGAGTGTCTTCTTGTACTATTTTCTTCTTAGATTATTTAGATCTATTTTTCTTCTTGGAGTCAAAAGGAATCTGAAGGGGCTGCAGCGATCCACAGCTTAGGAGGGAGAATATGTTGAACGAACAAGTGTTATTATTGTATAACATAAATATGGCCTTCATGGGAGACTGGAAAGAAGCAAAGCCATTGTTGAAAGAAACCAATAAGTAAAGCAGTTTGCTCTTCTTGCTACAAGTTTTAACTGTAGCAAAATGTGGTTCTACAAGAACTGGATACAGATATACACCTGATTTTTCAGTTTTTAGTAAAAAAATATATATTTATATAGCTCCTTTATAAATATGAAATGCCCTTTTACAAAAAAGGACATTTCAATTGAACTATACATACATTTCAAATGATCCTAGTTATCACACAGCATATTAAGTTCTGTTTATTATTAAAGGTAGTTTAAAAATTGTTCTATATCCAGAACCCCACCAGATTGTATCAAGTTGCTGGTTTTCAGCAATTATTTCTAATAAATCTATTGATGTCAATTGATCAAAATAAATTATCAGATTAATCACAATTAATCACTATGCCTAACTTTGTAAGCTTGAATTAAAAGTATGCATGTTGTTTTGTGATTCTTGCAGGAATGGTGTCCCTCTTTCTGCCACACTCAAACCAATTAAAATGCAATCAATTATCTGATTTTTTTACTTATTTATTTTTCTTTTTTTGTTGTTTTTACAGCAGAAGTAGGTAATGTAGTCATCCAATACTCAACAGCAGCTAAGGGAAACTTACCCCACTACCCATGAATACAAGTAGTAGCAAACTCACAGATAATATATTTATTTTATTTTGGTTCTTGCTGCACCAACCCTTTCTGATGTCGCCCTGGGCACTGCCCATATAACCAGAAAACTGCCATTGTATGCACGTTTTCAAAAGAAATGTTTTAAGAAAATGTTTTGCCTCATACCAAACATGTCTGAAGATTCTCAGTTTCCCAATTTTTTTATCTTGCGAAGTGTCCCTCTCCAATCATTTCCTATGGAACTTGTGCGGTGAGGCGACAGTTGCTTGTCCTCATCCATCAATAAGTTGTTGACCTAAACAAATATAAAAACAACACATCATTTCCCTTCGACTTCACATTAATGCTCTATTTTGTCTTGCTTTAACACATAATATTTCAACAGAAACTAAATGGTTTAAGATGTAATCTACTTCTGAAAGATGCTGTACTTCTATTTTGGCAGAATCCATAAGTAAAAAGTCTGCGACAGACTGGTGACCTGTCCAGGGTGTACCCTGCCTCTCGCCCGGAACGTTAGCTGGAGATAGGCACCAGCACCCCTCCCGACCCAACTAGGGACAAGGGTGTTAGGAAATGGATGGATGGATATAAGTAAAAAGTACAAAAATACCTGTGCAGAAAGCATTTTTCTTTTTTCAATTAAGTTAATCAAATTTATTAATAGAGTACATGACACACATAAAGGTAAGGTACTCAGTGTTGGAAGAATATACACTGCCTGGCCAAAATAAAAGTCGCCACCTGGATTTAAATAAGCAAATTGGTACAAGCCTCCTATTGGATCTAGCAACATTGTGTGCCCAAAGAATGAGGTCAGCTGACTACCTGAATATACTGAATGACCAGGTTATTCCATCAATGGATTTTGTCTTCCCAAATGGAATGGGCATATTCCAAGATGACAATGCCAGGATTCATCGGGCTCAAATTGTGAAAGAGTGGTTCAGGGAGCATGAGACATC